>PVJI01009341.1:0-66143 GCA_004026765.1 Micronycteris hirsuta
TACTTTTTCATTTTTGATATTAGTAATTTTTGTTCTCTGTCTCATAAATAAGTTACTGTATGTAATCTGGCTTACCAGTTTTTCAAGAACCATCTTTTAGTTTTGTTGATTTTTCTAGTATCTTCAATTTTATTGATTTCTACCCTATTCTTATTTTTTCTTTGTACTTATATTAATTTTATTTGCTACTCTTCTGATAGTTTTATGTTGTAAAAACACAGATATTAATTTTAGATCTTTTTTCTAATATATGCATTCAATGCTATAAATTTTCCTCCAAGCGCTGTTTTTGCTGCATTCCACAAATTTTGATAAGTTATGTTATCATTTTTATTTAGTCTAAAATATTATTTTTAATTTTCCTTGAAGACTCTTCTTTGGCTCATGTGTTATGTAAAAGTGTATTTCCATGTATTTGTGATTTTTCCAGTTATCTTTCTGTTATTGATTTCCAGCATAAGTACATGGTGGCTTGATAGCAGACATATGAATTTTATTATTTTAAATCTGTTAAGATGATATTTGTGGCCCAGAATATAGTCTGTCTCGTTAAACATTTTATTTTAGCCTGAGAAGAATCTGAGCTCAGAATTTATTAGAGAAAGCAGACTATACATGTCAATTATATACAGTTGGTTGATGATGTTGTTGAATTCCAGTGTGTTTTTACTAATTTTCTGTCTGTTCCATCTGTTTATATTTTTAAAGAAGGATGTTGAAGTTTTGAAGTATATTAATGAATTCATCTTTTTTTCTTACATTTCTATGGGTGTTTGCCTTAGGTAGTTTGGCATTCTTGTTAGGCACTTAAATGTTAAAGATTGTTATGTCTTCTTGGAGAACTGACACTTTACCAATATGTAACCACCTTCTTTATCCATGATAATTATCCTTGCTTTGAAATCCACTTTGTCTGAAATTAATATCACTCCTGCTTTCTTTCAGTTAATGTTAGCATGGTATGTTTTCCTCTATTCACTTACTTTTAATCTACATGTGTCCTCTTTCTTTTAACACTTCTTTCTTTTAATTAGTGCATTTAGATCTTGATACTCAAAGTAATTGTTGATATGATTGCCATATATCTATCATATTTATCATTTTATTCTTTTGTTGTCCATATTATTCTTTTGTTGTCCACTCTAGTCACTCTTGTGGATTTAACTGATCATTTTATATGATGGCATTTTCTCTCCTTACTTCACATATTACTTTTTGGTTTTAGGGGTTGCTGTTCATACATCATTTAGCTCAGAGATTTTTTTCCCCTCATCAGTGTCCAGTCTACTAATAAGCCCACCAAAGACATTCTTTTATTTCTGTTACTTTTTTTTAATGTCCACTTTCCTTTTAGCTCTTTCTTAGAATCCCCATCTGTTTGCTTATGTTGCCCATCTGTCCTGGCATGCTGTCGACTTCTTCCATTAAAGCCTTTTAAGTATATTAACCACATTTAAATTCCTGATTCCTGGCCTGATAATTGTAACTTCTTTGAGATGTTTGGTTCTGAGATTTCCCTTTTTATTCAATATTTATTGCCTTTTGTTATGCCTTGTAATTTTTCTTGATACCTAGACATGATGTACTGGGTAAAAGGAACTGATGCAAAGCGGCCATAGTAATGCAGTGGTGAAGTGTGGGGGAGGGTAGCATTCTATAGTCATATAATTAGCTCTTAGTCTTTCAGGGAGCTTACATCACTGAACTGTGAATTTCATTGGTGTTTTCAGTTTTATTTTTCTGTCTCTACTCCCCTTAGCAGCTAGACTGGACTGAAATTGGGCATTTCCCTCTCTCAGGGCAGGTGGCTTCTGATAATTCTCCAGTAGGTTAGCCTGAGGTTAACTAGTTTCCCTTGCAGTCGGGCCTCAATTCTTCAGAAGAATTGAGTGCTCTGGTATATGAGTATTTTAAACATATTCCTTTGTTCATTCCCCCGCTTGAAGCACCAGGGAATTTTTTGCCAATATTTACTGTGGAAACCTAGTTTGGTTCCTGAGGGTATATCTCATAATTTTATGGGGATATCCCTATGACTGCTTCTCTTGAAGTTTTTAACTCTTAGACTTATCCACTAGAGCCTCTAGCAATTTACAATTACAGTTCATATTTTTTTACTCCACCTCTGGTTTATGTGACATTTTCTGCTTGCAAATTAGCACTGCATTGAGATTGACACCCTATGTTTGCCTGTCTCCACAATCTGGGGAGCAGTGGTTTTCCCTGTATCTCCCTTCCCTTAACCATCCAAGGCAGTTATTGATTTTCAGTCTGTTCATTTTTACTTGTTATTTTAGAGTGGTGACTTTAAGATGCCTTATATGCAAAAATAGAAAACAGACAGTTATATAATTTTTAGTCATTCACATAATTTCAAATTATGAGACAATTGTCACTCCATTCAGTATCTTTCCTTATATCAGTCTGACCTCTGGAAATCTAGATAAAGAAATTATTATAGAGCCAGAGAAGAGAATATTTTATCTTATTGCCAGTACGTGTATTATCTTCAAATTTTGTTTTGTAATTATTTCCTGTTTATTTTTATCTGTAAAGCAATAACACTTTAAAGGACATAGAGAAGTAGGTAAGGGAATGAAATGAAATCAAGCACAGAAACTAGATTTCCTATGAGATGAGGAAGTTTTGGAATAATTTTTCTTTATCTTTGATTGACTGACATAAAATTCAGGACAGAAAGCACTTTTAGTACTTAGTAATCAGAAAGATAAATGTAGCTTATGCTTATATTTTGGTTTAATATATTTTATGGTAACTTTATTAGTTGATAAATTTATTATACACTGATGAGATAAATGCATTATATACTGTAATAGATAGTGACTAAAATATTTATACCATCAATTTAAATGCTCATAACTCATTATTAAATTGCCTATTAGGGTTTACCAAGAGCAGATTTCAGAAAAACATATTTGCTGCCATAGCAGTCATACACTTTAAAAATAAGCTCTTTTTTTATTAAATTTCATGAAAAAGGCCCTATGTATTCAATGCATTATATTCCAGTTCTTTTAAAAATATTTAAATTGAAGAATAACCAAAATATCTTTGTTTAAAAAAATTCATTGTCATATACTTACCTATTTTCAGAAAAATACTGGGATACTGTTAGTCATAAATCAGATCTTTAGTTATGAAAATAATAATCATCAAACATGCATCGTATTCCATGATTACACATGCACTTAAGTCTAGGCAGTTATCTATTTTTTGTATAAATAGCTTTGTATTACAAAACAAGTAGATGATGTCTGAAAAAATAATTTTCTTGTTTCCATATACTTTGAAGAAAAAGAAATATTCACCAGCAATTTTAAAGTGCAATCACATTTTACTTATTTTAATTTAATGACTTGATATATTTTAATGTTTGAGTTTGTTGCCCTTTTTTTATTTTCAGAATGATTCTAATCAGGCTCGCTTTTGCATAATATTTGTAGCAATATACACTAGTACCATCTACAATTATTATATATTATAATAATACATGTTTTACATTAACTTCTATGGATGGTATTTACCCTTAATACTATGTGAAAAGTTAACTTACTTTATAAGAAAAAAAAAATCCCTAATATAAGGAGCCATTTCTTTTCCAATGATTATTTCTCAGAAATGAACATGTTACCTTAATTTTGAGAGTTTACTTGGATTCTCAAATTATAGGGAATTCTTTTAATTGTTTAGTTTGAACTATATAATATTAAGAAAAACAGAGTACTCTCTCAAATTCTTTATGTTAATAGGATGAATCAGTTATAACGGAGCAAAAGATAACATTCTAGTAAATATTCCTGGATTATGCCTTCATAAATGTTGATTGGCTTTTAAATTTACTTTATAATCATGATTTTAAAATTTTCATAAGGTATTTTTTATGGAGCTCACAAGAATATACCTCCACTGTAAGTAAATGGACGGCCTGCCTTAATATTATTCACATTGTGGCTTTGAGTTTAACTTCCATAGAAAACAACATATATATTAAAATGCTACTGTGCTTCATAAAACTAAGACAAAAATAAAAATATTGTATTCTAGAAAGCAAAACTATATGACTCAAAAAGTAGTTCTGAAGGTTGTCAAAATGCTGGTAAAGATTCTGGATAGAATTTTTCATAATGTATCAGCAATCTATAGATTTAACACAACTGCTATCAAAATTCTTACATCTTTTTTTACAAAACAATAAAAAATCCAGTTCCCAAATCCATAAGAAATGACAAGGGACCTGACTAGCTTAAAAATTGTTTTGAAAGAGAATGACATTGGAGGACTCACAGTTCACAATTTCAAAACTTATTACAAAACTATAGTATTTTTAAAAATATGACACTGGCATAAGAATAGACACATAAACCAATTCAATATACTAGACAGCCAGAAATAAACAGTCACATAATGAGTAGTTGATTTTGACAAGAGTGTCAAGACCATTTGTTGGTGAAGAACAGTCTTTTCAACAATGCTGGAAAAACTGGATATCTATGTGCAAAAAAAAAAAAAGTTGGACCTTACCTATACCATATACAACAATTCATTGAAAATGGACGAATCAAAACCCTAAGTTTAAGACCTAAATCAACAAAATCCTTAGAAGAAAATATTGGAGAAAGGATTAGGCTGCTTAAATTAAGAACATTTAGGCATCAATGAATACTATAAAGAAAGGAAAAGGGAACTTAACGACTGAGAGAAAAATATTTTAAAATTAAATATGGGATTGATATCCAGAATTTATAAAGAATATTTAAAACTCAACAACAACAGACAAACAACCCAAATAAAAAGTGAAAAAAGAACTTGAAAAGGTATTTCTTCAAAGAAAATACACAAATGATGAAATGCCCATGAAAAGATGTCCAACATCAGTAGTTATTAGAAAAATGCAAAGTAAAGCCATTTGCTTTGAAGGGGTATTACAAAATACTGTTCTGCATTGACTGGGTGGCTATAAAGTAAAATAAAGTAAAATAAAATAACCTTAAAAGTAGGAAGTGTCATGCATTGTTGTGGAGAATGTGGAATTAGGCAACCACTCTGGAAAACATTTCAGCAGTTTCTAACAATATTAAACATAGAACTACCACTTAACCCAGCAAGTCCATTCCTAGGCTATATATCCAGAAGAATTTAAAGTACAGATGTGAACAGATAGCCGATGTTCATAGGAGCATTATTCACAATAGCCCAAAGATAGAAGCAACCCGTATTCATCTTCACATGAATTCATGTGCTTCACTAGAATGTTATTCAACCAGAGAAAAGAAATTTATGTATACTACAATGTGGACCTCGCAGTCATTGGGCTTTGCAATGTAATACAGATACAGAAGGATACAAATATTACATGGTTCTGTTAACCTAAGATACCTAGAATAAGCAAATTCAGAGACATACAAAGTAGAATATTGTTGCTAGAGGTTCCAGGACAAGGGATGTCATTATTTAATGGGTACAAATGCCTTAGGAAGGTGGTGAAAATTTTTTGGATCTAAACAGTGATAATGGTTATACAACATTGTGAATGCATACCATGCTACTCAATCATATGCTTATAAATGGTTAAAATTAGGAACATTGTGTACATTTTACCAAAATAAAACAACAGAAATGACACATATTTATCATCCCCCAGTCTCTGTGGGTCAGAAATACTTCAACTTCAAGTTCAGAGTCTTTCACAAGATTACATTCAATGTGCTGTACATCACAGCAGTCTCATCTGAAGGATCTACTGAGGATTAATCTGCTTTCATATGAATATACCTGGCTATTGGCGAGTTCAGACACGTGAGGGTATTGGCTTAAGGGGCTTAGTCCCTCCTCACTGGCCAGTGGCCCACTCTCAGTTCCTTGCCACATGGACTTTTTCAACACGGCAGAGTGCTTCATCAAAACCAGAAACAAGGGAGAGCATGCTAAAAGAACCTAAGTCACAATTGTTTGTGTCCTAACCACAGGAGTGACATATCTTCTTTCTCACATTATATCCATTAAAGTGAAGTTAAAAATCCAGCTCATACTCAGAGGGAAAGGACCACACAAGCATGACATTCCAGGAGACAAGGGCCATCTTGGAAGTTGGCTTGCTGCAATAAAATTTTATCAAATGATACTACACGATCTAGTTGAAAATTATTACTATGACAATACAGTATCACCCTATACTACCAAAACAGTTGTTTCTGAATATTTGGCAATGTGTAGCCAAAGATTCAAATGATACACTTGAATATTCACCTTTATTCTCTATTTTTCTTTTACCACAAAACACAGCCACAAAGATAAATACACTTACCTTGATACTTCCAACATTTCTTTTTGAAATATGAGAGCATTTTTATGTCAATTTAGATAAATGACATTTTTGAAAGATGGTCAAACTACCTGGTCTTCTGAGAGTCTTATTACTTTATTATTGAACATCAATACTTTCTTCCAACAATTTGACATGCCATTAATTGTGGCTGTAAATCTGTGCTAGGCCCTTGCAGAATTGTAATTGATGCCCAATGGCATGTAGATTGTCCCTTCAATTGTTTATCAATAAAGTTAATTTTGTCTTTGAACAATATATAAACATGTATAAATGTACATAAATATATGTACATGTAATTTGTGCATATTGACCCCAATAGACTGATTATCTCTAAGACAAAATTGGTAAATCCTAAACTGACTTTATTCTTAATGAAATAAGATAGTTTTCATCTTACCTGGCCTCTAAGTTCTGATTAAATTGAGCAATTTACTTATATTCCCATAAGAAGTAAAACAGACATGTCTTACCTGCCTATGAAGTGCCTACACAAGCTCTAGAGTTAGTTCCGTGAGTGTAAAATCTTGCTTCATCTTATCAACTAACTGTGAACTTTGGGACAGTTCTCTTAGAAGCTCTTGTCCTCAGTTTCCCTAACTGAAAATTTTATTAATAATATTTCATGTTAGAGAGGAATATCATGTGGATTAAATCAATTAATACTTTAGAAGTTCTGCCTATTATATATCTGCCTATTATATCTCTATATAAATATAGCTAAAACTATAGAGATAGATATACGTAAATATAGTTTTGGCAGCATAAAGCAATATTGCACAAAGCAAAAAAAAAGTTGCAATAAATGCATTTTTATTGTCTCTATCAGTTTCTTATGCTAGGAGCTCCAAAATCACCTTGGTGTAGTTTGGGGGCAGGGATTAAGAAGGTCACAGCAAGGTTGATGAAACACTTGATATTTCTATCAAGTAAAATTCCTCTAAAAATAAGCATTTTCTAGAACTTCCAATGATTCTAGGTTTAGGGACTGTTAATTGATAATGGAGAAAATAAAATGAAAGAAGCATTACTAACAGAGTCACATGAAATAGAATCAGGAGGCTATTAAGGAAGTAGAGCCTCTGTGCATCTTATGCCTCAATACCCAGAGCTGCTATAAAGTTGTGAGACCTGTTTTTCAACTCACAACTCAAAATGTCCTGGAGCGATAATATTCCTGGAACAACTGCTACATGGGCATATATACACTTTACTTCCTTCCTTGTAGTTTTCTCCACCCTCGTTTGTGATAGGAACTAACCAATCCTTGTTAACCTACCCAGCAATCCTTCATTTGCAGGAAAGAAGTACATTTTGTGGGGTTTGCCTTTATAAAACCTGTTTCCTTGTACTCTCCAGAGCACAGTTTGGGTTGTTACCTCAATCTGCCTCTTTCATATTTCAGTTTATGCTCAAATAAATGCTTTTTATTCTTTAGTACAGTCTAAGCCTTTTTAAAAAAATATTTCATTTATTTATTTTTTAGTGAGAGGAGAAGGGAGGGAGAAAGAGAGGGAGAAACAGCAATGTATGGTTGCCTCTCACATGGCCCTCGCTGGGGACTTGGCCTGCAACCCAGGCATGTGCCCTGACTGGGAATCGAACCAGGACCCTTTGGTTCCCAGCCCGCGCTCAATCCACTGACACCAGCCAGGGCTAAGCCTTTTTTTATTATTATTAACATAACCATCCTATGAACTCCAACCACTAAGTCTCTGCCTTCACATACTTGCAGATGACTTCAGTATTACCATTTCTGTAAGAACTTTTACACAAACAAAGGTTGTTACAGTAGTATATATCATGCGGGTATATTGTGATAATGAATATTCTGAAAGAATATTCAAATACTCTGACGTAAAAGAGGTTGAGCAGATGCTTTAGGGACTTTCAATCCTGAATTGTTAGGCATGAATTGGTCACAGTTCTCCTACATTTGATAGAGCATGGTAAGTATCCCCCAAATATCAAAATAATTTTTGTGCTTCCTATAAATATCGGCTCTGGGGAAAAGGATAACTGAGCAATCAGGACAGGGTAAAGGCAGAGAAGTATTTTATTACAGGCCACTTCAAAGATCAGTTTGTACTGCCCATAATAACTAGTTTAAATGATCCTGCCCGACTGCTATTAGCAGTTGCACTGTTGCATTATGCATGGCATTTGACTATTCATAGAAAAGAAAATGCACTACATTCCATTAGTGGTTTCCTGTGAGTGTAAGTCTACAAATTACTGGTGATGTTTAGGCTGATGTGTGGCTCTTTTGCATATTTATGATGCTCCTGTCACATTCATTATTAATATAAATGTAATGTGAGTTACTAAAGATCAATATGATTTCTATCAATTTCAGATTCTATGTTTGTGATTAAAACTTTAATGTAAATATGATAGTGTATTTAAATGCTACATTTATGCATGATCACAAAAGATCCTTGTACTTTGTCTTATATCATAACTGGTATACCAAAAAATGTAAAAGATTATCCCCAAATAAGTTAAACTAAATGTTATTATTTCTGTTGTCGGGAAATGTGGAATCTACAGTGGTTGGCTATTCTGATACAGAACCACTCATAGACACTTTCTAGGAAGACTCACACAAAATTTTCTCCAAAATAAAGATGTTTTTATGGTACATATTGCCAAAAGGGAGAAACTTATAGAGTGCCAGATTAAGAGGTGTTTCCTGGTATCTTGTGACCATTCAAGGCCTGACAGGTTCGTGAGATTTGGGCAGATGGAAAGCCATTCACGGAGCCTTTAGGATGTCTGACATGCCTTTATTCAAGGGTTGGCAATCCACTCACACTGCAAGCTGTGTGTTCCCCTGCATGTCTCTGCATGTCATCTGTCCTCCTGCATGTCACACGGCATGGCCCTTGTCCCCCAGCACAACACCCAGTGTGGAGCCCCTATCCCTTTAAATACCAGAACACAAACAAAGCCAGCAGGATGTCAACAGATATTATGCAACACAGCTTCATACTAAACAGGTGAGCCCACTCAAGTCTATGGGAACACTTTATTGGACCCAGTCTTATGGCTATGAGAATACTACTTATCAGGCCCATTCTCAAGGTTGTGGGAAACTGCTTCCCTTATTTGCCCAGATACCTGGGTGAGGAAGCCAGAGTGCCTCTGTTTACCCTACACCTGGATTCTGAGATGTTTTGTCTTTCCATTTACTGTATCTGAGTATAAAAGTTTTAGTGCCACATCCTTCTACATAAAAGTTAAAATCCTGGTATGGGTAAGAACAAAATATTTCTTACATTGTCATTGTGCCTGCCACAAATTAGATCTGGAACATTTTAGCTCACCAAATTCTAGAATTTAAAACTTGAGTTATAGCCAAGATGGCTATGTAGGTAGAAATGCTTCACTTCCTCGAATGACCAAAAGAAAGATAATAACCAATTTGAGAACAAAAACAACTAAAACTGCCAGAAAATCAAACTACATGGAAGTCTCACGACCAAGAGGTGAAAGAGGAAATATTCACACAGACTGGTAAGAGGGGCTGAGATGGGCAGCTGACACAGAGAGTTTGGTGCTGCAAGGAGGCATCAGACTGGGGCAGGTGAGGAGATGACTGGCAAATGGGATTTCCCACATTACTTACAGATAAACTGAGCACAACTGGGGAATGAGACAAACCAAGCAATCCAGGGTTATAAAGGGAAGTGGTGGAGAGTGGGGTGAGAGCCAAGCAAGCTAGCAAATGGCGTTGTTCTCTCTCTGACCCCTCCCCCACATACAGCGCCACAATGCAGCAGAGTGGATTGCCCAGCCCTGAGGAATACTTAAGGCTCAGCTTCTTACAACGTAATCAGGAGGACAAGACAAATAAATATGGCCCAAATGAAAGAACAGATCAAAACTCCAGAAAAAGAACTAAGTGATGAGGAGATAGACAACCTATCAGATGCAGAGTTAAAAACACTGGTAATCAGTATGGCACAGAAATAATTGAGTTCAATCACAAAATAAAGGAAGAATTGAAGGCTATACAAAGTGAAATAAAGGAAAATATATATGGAACCAACAAAGAAGGGAAGGAAATAGGGACTCAAATCAACGATTTGGAACAAAAGAAAGGCATAAACATCCAATCAGAACAGAATGAAGAAAAAAGAATTCAAAAAAATGAGGAGAAGCTTAAGAACCCCTGGGACAACTTTAAACATTCCAACATCTGAATCATAGGGGTGCCAGAAGGAGAAGAGGAAGACCAAGAAATTGAAAACTTATTTGAAAAAAATATCAATGGAGAACTTCCCCAATCTGGTGAAGGAACTAGACATGCAAGTCCAGGAAGCTCAGAGAGTCCCAAAGAAGTTGGATCCAAGAAGAAACACACCAAGATGCATCATAATTACATTACCTAAGATTAAAGATAAGGAGAGAATCTTAAAAGCAGCAAGAGAAAAGGAGACAGTTACCTACAAAAGAGTTCCTATAAGACTATCAGCTGATTTCTCATTAGAAACCTGGCAGGCAAGAAGGGTCTGGAAAGAAGTATTTGAAGTCATGAAAGGCAAGGACCTACATCTAAAATTACTCTATCCAGCAAAGTTTTCTTTTAGAATGGAAGGGCAGATAAAGTGCTTCCCAGATAACGAAAAGTTAAAGGAGTTCATCATCGCCAAGTCCTTATTACATGAAATGTTAAAGGGACTTATCTAAGGTAAAGAAGTTCAAAAACTATGAACAGTAAAACGTCAACAAACTCACGACTATCAACAAATGAACCTAAAAGAAAAGAAAAACAATTAAAACAAAACCTAAGCAAACAACCAGAACAGAAACAGAATCACAGAAATGGATATCACATAGAGGGTTATCAGTGGGGTAGGGGGAGGAGAATGGGGGGAAAGGTACAAAGAATAAGAAGCATAAATGGTAGGTACAAAATAGACAGGAGGAGGTTAAGAATAGTATAGAAAATAGAGAAGTCAAGGAACTTATATGTACAACCCATGGACGTGAACTAACAGGGGGTGCTGGTGGGTGGGGAGGTGCGAGGTGGAGGGGGAAAAAGGGGAGAAAAAGTTGAGAAAACTATAATAGCATAATCAATAAAATATACTTAAAAATAATTTAAAACTTTTCATAATATAAATAAATTATTAAAGACTTTGCTTCTATCTTTAATAATATAGATATAATTAAACCATATATGCTAGGTAATTTTTTAAAAGAAAGGAAGGAAAAAAAGTATGTTCAGGGTCCTGGTTCGATTCCCAGTCAGGGCACATGCGTGGGTTGCAGGCCAGGTCCCCGTGAGGGCCATGTGAGAGGTAACCATACATTGCTGTTCCTCTCCCTCTCTTTCTCCCTGCTTTCCCCTCTCTCTAAAAATAAATAAAATCTTTAAAAAATAAAAAAAGCATGTTCATAACAGCACCATTTACAATAGCCAAGTGCTGGAAACAGCCTAATTGCCCATCAGTAAATGAGTGGATCAAAAAACTGTTGTACATTTACACAATGGAATACTATGCGGCAGAAAGAAAGAAGGAACTCCTTCCCTTCACAACAGTGTGGGTGGAACTGGTGAGCATTATGCTACGTGAAATAAGCCAGGTGGTGAAAGACAAATACCATATGATCTCACCTGTAAGTGGAACCTAATCAACAAAACAAACAAGCAAGCAAAACATAAGCAGAGACATGGAAATAAAGAACAAACTGACAGTGACCAGAGGGGAGCGGGGAGGAGGATTACGAGGAAAGAAGGGGAAGGGTCAAGTCAAGGAACATAGATAAAAGACCCAAGGACAAAGACAACTGGGTTGGGAGGGGGGTGAGTATTAAATGTGGAGGGTGGAGTATTAAATGTGAGGGATGCGTAGGGCAGGGAAGAGTAATGGGGGGGGGAATGGGGACAGCTGTAATTGAACAACAATTAGAAAATAAAGTAAAAAAAAAAAGTGTGTGCATTGGCAGGGAAAGTGGAGCAGAAATCCCCAAAATCATGTGTTTAAAGGTACTGAAGCATAGTCAGTAGTCAAGAAGCCAAGATTTAAGAAGAATAAAACATATTGAAGGGATCTGTTTGTAGTCATTTTTTCTTGTAGGGGGAATTTTGGCCATTAGAAAGCATCAATCCTGAGGTTTTATCCATTTATGAATTAAAGACTCAATAGTGTAAAAATGTTAATTCTTTTAAAATTGATCTGTGGAGCCAAGGCTATTTAAAATACATTTCTAGAGGGTTTTTTTCCCTGATGAAATTGACAAAATTAACCTAATACTTATTTGTAGATGAAAAATACCAAGCATAGTGAAGACACTTTTGTAAGGAATAATGAAGTTGAAGAACTTGCACTGCCTGCTATAGAGATTTATTTCCAATTTACTGTAATTAAAATAGTGTTTTTGAAATAAGAATTACAGAGCAGAAGAATGGAACAAAATAAAGTCATACCAACTGATACAGATACAAATATTCTTATTTGTCACTGTATTTAGAAAAATAATTGTCACTCTATTTATGCTGGATCAACTGAGTATTCAGGTAAAGGGGAAAAACACGAACCTTGACTTTTGTTCTCTACCTTACATAAAAAAGTCAATCCCAATTGAATTATAGGCCTAAATGGAAAAGAAAATATTTTTTTGGAAAAATCTAGGAAGAATATGTATTGCTCTCCTTGGAATAAATGCAGATTTCTTCAGGAAAAAAGTTAATGATGAAAGGGACATACTGACAAATTAGATTTCATTAAAATTCAACTGGAATTGGTAAAATATGTCACAATGAAGAAAGTAAGAGAAGATGTTTAGAACACATATCTCAGACCAAAGTTTCATATATATTATGAAGATTGATATAAATCAATAAGAAAATATAGACTATGTAACAGAAAGTGGGAAAATAACTAGAAAATGCTTTTCAATAAGATATATAAAATTACAGCTAAAGATACTATAAGATATTCAACACCATTAGTCATAACCACAATCACGTACCTATATATTCCCATATTATTCAAATTAAAGGGAAAAACTGAATGCAGAGTGTTGGTGAAGATAAGGTATGATTGGAATTGCATGCATTGTTGGTGGGCTTGTAAAGTGGCACAGACACTTTAAAATTATTAAAGCTAAATATATGGATATTCTGAGATGTGGCAATTGCACTCCTACATATGTATGTATTCACTCATAAATTTTTTGAAATTTTTGAAACTTTTAGTTTCTTCTTTGGAATTTCATTATTAATCTTTACAGTAAGTAATAATGAAATTTAGACATATAATCCATGTAATCATATATTTAGTCTCTAAGGCTTCTCAGCTTCTGGAATTAACATCTAAGGCTGCTAAATTTAGGAGTCAGAAAATGCGCATTAGAACTCTTAATTTGTTCCACATTTTACACATTTATTAAATGTCAAGAATTATAAGGCAGCACTGCTATTTTGTGATGAAAATCATACCAAAATTTAAAATGTGATGTCTAAAGGAGAATCAAAGCTTACCTAATGGTGTTTCACCTGCTGGAACCCAAATGTGAGACCTAGAGTGTCACAACCGAAGTGACAGGGACTCCTGTTGCTGGAAAAGCCTTTTATTTTGATAAAATGTCTGCCACCCAACACTCCTTGACACTGAATAAAGGCCACTGCCATTTGATTTTTGCTTATGCATGAATTACAGAAGACAAAACTGAACAAACACAATAATGTTATCTCTAAAGTGAATCAGAATGAATAAGCCTCAATTAGTCCATATAATTATTTTAGAATGATGAATATCTCCAAGAATTCCCGAAGTCTAATTTTAGATGATAATTTTAATGCACTTCCTGATTGAAAAATTCAATCAGGAATAATTAAAATTAATGATTATTAGACAGCACTTCATTTCCAAAGAGCTTTGGGAAAGTTAACACACTGTTATATGGACTTAGCTCTTACAGGCTTCTGGGTCACAGGTGAGCCGGATCAAGTATGATCTACTGTGCTGATTAGTCATGAGTCTTGCGTCTGCAATTACAAGGGTTATGCTTTGAATATTCTTCAAAAACATTACTATGTTGGACCAGATGTCTATTAAAAGCTTTTTTCCAAGATATGTGAGTCAATTCAACAATGGAGAAACTCTTAATTTTATTAAGAAAAAACAAAAAATAATAATATGTGAGGAGACATATTAATTTCTGACTATCTAAATAACTTTCTACAGAAGATTTTATTATAGTTTTGTTTAGAAGTTGGGTACTATCTTTGATGTTTCTAGTATTTTCTTTTTAAACTAAAAATAATTTCTGTAACTATTTCATCTTTCTCTACTTATTTTAAAGTCAATTTTCTGCTCTGGACAATTTTTTTTTCCAGCCTTGGATGTTACCATCTATTGCCAACTTCTTAATTTTCACCTGCATACTTTTTTGTTTTCGAGTGCTTGCAATCTAAATCTACTGTTGGCAAATTTCCAGTATTCAATACAGTATTATCAAGTATAGTCATCATGCAGTATATTGGATTTCTAGACTTAGCCTGTAAAATTTGTTCCCATTGAAAAAATGTCTACCCTTTTCCCACCTCCTCACCATTCAAAACTCTGCTTCTATGCATTCGACAATTTTAGACTTTATATATAAATGAGATTATTCAGGTTTTTCTGCATCTGGCTTATTTTACTTAGCATAATGTCCTCCATTTTCATCCATGTTGTCACAAATGGCAAGATCTCCTTATATTTTAATGGTAATTAATATTCCATTATAAACATATACCACAATTTCTTTAGTCATCTGTCAATGAACACTTAGGCCCAATTGCCTTTCAAGGATGTCAAAGCATCTATAATAAAGATATTTTAATGAGTTATTAATAAAATGCTTGATGCAAATAAAAAAACAGAAAATTTAGGCAAAGAAATATAGATATAAAGAACTAATATAATATTTATAAAATAAAAAATGTAATACAATTTTTTTATTTTAAAGTTTTACTCAATAGCAGAACGAGATGTACATAGGAATCAGTGAACTTGAAGAAACTGAAAGTACTCAGTCTAAACAACCATAAAACAATAGACTGAAAAACAAAACAAAACAACAACAAAAAAACCCAGAATCTTAGAAACATGTGGGACTATAACTACCTATCTGACATTTGTATCATCAGAGTCCTGGGAAAAACGAGAAAAATGTGTGGAGCTAAAATGTATTTGAATAAATAATAGCTGAAAACTCCCCAAATTTAACAACAGATATAAACTTACAGATTCAAGAAGCTGAACAAACTCCAAGGGGAATAAACTAAAAAATAAATTACATTAAGACATAACATGGTCGCACTTTAGAAAGCTAAAGGTTAAAAAAAATGGAAGTAAATTTGAAAGTAATGAAAGTGAAACAGTATCTTTCATATGGAAAAAATAATTTGAATGAAACCAAATTTCTCATCATAAACCATTGCGATCAGCATGAACAGGCACACCATTTTTCCAGTGCTGAAATAAAAAGAAAACCGTTATTCTAAAATTCTATACCCAGTGGAATATTCAGGAATGAGGAAACATCATGGCATTTTCTCAGAAGGACAACTAAGAGAATGTGTTACCAGCAGACACATTCTCTCTTTCCTGTTTATTTCTTAATTAGAAAACCCATCTCCTTCTAGAGGGCCAGTTACAGAGGGCCTTATTTTTTATTTCCAAAAATCTATGTAAAATATGTTGGAGTGCAAATGACTATCTTCTCAAGGAGATTTTGCCCTTCTCATTTTGGCAGAAATGGCTCAACACTCAGTGTTGTTTTTAAGTATATTTGCCCCCTCTGGACCGCACTTACATAATTTAGAAAAAAATGTAGTGTTGATTCATCTGCTGATTTATTTAGTTAAAAGTAAGGTTTCACCGTAATACCAACATAGTATTAAGTACCCCCAAAATGCAGTTGAAATGGAAACAAACATCCTGAACTCTAGGAGACAGGAGGTAATGATAAATTTAGACAGACAGAGAGAGACGCAGAGAGAGGGTGTGGGGAGAGAGAGAATTTGACACAATTTAAATAATTTATAATTTTCCCAGCCAAAAAGGAATGGAAACCTTAAGATATTGGTAGAAACAGTAAGAGATTATGTTTTTCTGTAATGTATGATTTCTTAATCAGTTAAAATAATAAATGGGATTAGTAATGTTCAACCTACAAAAAAATTCACTTAAATATTTACTAACATCATGACATGCTCTTTTTTCCAAGTACCCTCTTTGATCTTTTATGCCTTTTGATTTTAATGCTTCACTTTGATGAATTAGTTCTGAGAGAGTATAATCAGATATCATATATTTTAATCAACTATTTAAAATTTAAATAATTAATATCTCATAAAAGATACTGTAGGTACTTTTCTTTTTTCCAAATATACCATAATTTTTATAACTTGTGCTTCAAAGAAAATAACTAGTTTTTTATTATCATTTAACTTATAATAATTTTAAGATCCATCAATTTGAATATTTTAAAAGTCTTCATTAAGCTTTTGAAATTACAGTTGGCATACAACATTATATTAATTTCTAGTGTACAACATAGTGATTAGACATTTAATTTGAAGGAGTGGAATAGATGGGAGTAAGACCAAATTCGATTCTGTTAGTGAAGTGATACTGAGCCATGGAGAACCACTTTCGTTTATAGCAAAAAGCATCTATCTGACCACAAAGCCGAGACTCAGGTAACACCCTCTCAGTCTTTTTAATGCGTGTTCTCTCCTGTTAAATGCCTAGTGTTTCCAAAGGTAAATAGTAAAGCACTTTCTTCACTATTTTCAGAAAGCAAATATTTTATGCATGTATCTCTAATTTTGGAGAAATTGAGCAATGATTTAACCTTCAAACTAAATTCTATACAGCACAATCATTTGAATATACTTCAAAGTGATTTGATCAGAATGTTACATTTCAATTTTTATGATTTTTGGAGATTGTGTTATATATGAAAGCTAAGGAAAGGCTACAATGAAAACAGTTTTCAAAAAGTTTCTGCTATTTGAATTAACTGATTTTTAATATAAGCACCAAATCATGGCTGTAGGGAAGACTGAGTCACCTGGGTGATTTGATGTTTCACCAAAAGCCTCTATATAAGACGCGATTCATGAATAGGTGTGTCATTATGATGAAGCTGCCAGTCACTGGTTGCCCATAGCTGCAGCCTTCTGAATCATCGAATAGTTTTGGTGGAAGAATGTTCAAGCTTAACACAAAATTTGATGCAGATTCTTTGCTCTACTTGCTCAGTCATTTTGAACGTGATAGCTCACTCAACAGCAGCTATTGCCACAACTGACTAGTACAGTGAAATCGTCATTGTTCACACATGCGCATTCCAGTCTCCTCTCCTTGGCTGCCAGGTTACATCAATGTCACACAAACTGTTCTCATTATATTAACAATAGCTGGACTTTTTCTGGACAGACTTCACATATTAGGCTTTACTCCTTATTTCATAGATACTTAAGTGGGTAAATTCACCAACAATAAATCTAGATTTTTTTGTTTGTTTTAAACAAACCTACTTCTTCAGAAATCTGATTTGGACTAAGTTTGATAAAATCCAAGGCAAATATTGGTCTCACTATATTATAGAATTAAATTTTAATTATGTAGGCCTTTGAGACCAGAAAAAACTTGACATTAAAACTTGTATTTGGCTGTCAAATTCCTATTTAAATATCTTCAGATGATTCACCACTTTTGTTCAGACAAATAAGAACAAAAAAGTTATAGTTCTTTAAATATATAAAAGAGAATCATGTTTTAATACTGTTTTAAATCATTGTAAATTTGATCCCTTTTAAAAATTGTAAGGGTTTGTAAAAAGGTCTCCTTTCTACTTATCAATATTATTTACTCTTAGTTGTCTCAAAACATACTTTAGTGATATTCTGTGTCAATAAATAGTTATAAGTGGGGGAATTACCTTATATAATTCAAAAGAGCTAGCAAGAGTTTGGAGGATTCTAAATTGAATACAATTAAACCAATCAAGAGACAGACCTTGAGTGGAGATAAGGTATTGTGGGAAGTCTTTGATGGAGAATATCTGAAAATTTAAAATGTCTAATGTTTTGGGTTTTTTTTTTTTTTTTTTTTTTTTTTCAGAAACAAAGCAAAATCCTCTGGGAGAAACAACAAAAGTCTCTCTTTTGAAACTCCCCATCACTGTGTACCTTCAGTGGGTTCCAGAGTGAGTGAAGTAAGCTGGGAAGTATGCATGGGCAGCTAGTGTCTACTGAGTCTGGAAAAATCAGGGGTGTGCGTCAGAGACCCTAACACTTGTCACAGAAAATTCAGAAGAAATCATGTCTTAGGTGAAGGAAAGACAAATTACAACCTCAGCTGCTACCGGTAGTAGATATTTTACTCTTAGTAGAAATTCAAATTTGAGTTTGGTGATGCAGTACATTTTGATGTTATATACAACCCCATAAATAAATAGTGTAAGTGCCATACTGCTTAATTTAATGCTTTGATATATTTCAAGACAATTGATACATGCAAGAAATGAAATATTGGGAAAACTGCACATTATAAGCATATCAAACAATGTATTTTAAGTCTTCTTAGTCTTAGTTTTCTGCTACAGAAGATACCAATGTTAGACCACAAATCAGATAAGGTACAACAAGATTCATTGTGTTTTATGTTTTAGATGTAATAACCTGGGCATGTTATTTAATGTCTCTGAGCCTCAGTTATAGTTATCTATGTGAAATAAATATTATCATAATGGTTTCCCTACAAGGGTATTTTAAGAATTAAAGGTAATACTTCACACTGGAGAAAACTAGCAGAGACTAGACACATAGTTAATACATGTAATTGATTATGGATTAATGATAATGTACTTTAGATAACTAATCCCATCATCATTTATTTCTCTTTGCATAGGCCCAATGATTCCAATGCACATTTCTTGTTTGACTTTACATTGTTAATTGATTTCCTTCCATTTGCCTGCATTTTATTCTACTGGGGTTTCTAGTTTTGAAATATAAGTATCCTCCTCAAAGTTCTTTTCTCCACACTTTGAATAAATTTCAACCTGAAATTTTGCTCCACACAGATATTCTTTGGGATTTTAGATGGTACCCTCTTAAAAATTGCCTAATGAACTTCACCCCCATACTGTGCTGCCTCGTGCTCATCTGAACTGAGTGCGTAACTTATCCCCTTATTCCAATAGACTTCTGACTCTCATTCAGGAAGTTTCAATTGAAAAGTTCATATCTAATCTTTGGAAAATTCTGACATAGTAAATTTGTGGCAAGTTTAATAAAATCTAAATGCATGTAACATTTCTTTCTTTTATAAATCACACAGCCCAAACTCCATTTTTAAGTCGGTTTTTCTGGTATATCACAAGGAGTGAATTTTTGAATCAAAGAGTGGTAACCTGGGATTATTAAACATCTCTTGTCAATGATTCTGACCCTTCTGTGTGTTTTCAGCAGAGTGAACTCTGTTTAATGGATGTGCCTGACAGTCGAAATCCATTGCAAGGCTTTAAAAGCAGACATAAGTAAAACAACTGAAACCACATCCATTGTTAATAATTGATGTTTATTCATCATTGGCAACTATTGACTATGGGCCTAAAAGGAAGTTCTTCATAGATTGACTTTGGAACCTTTGCCTTGCTATATAGACAACTGCAAGCAATGTGGACTTAATGGAAGTGTGACACGATTCTTAAAAATTTAAGTAGCCATTAAAGAAACATGATGCAGTTGAGTCCTAGGCTTTTTGTGGAGTAGAAGCAGGCTGCCCTTGAAGAGAAGTCATAAAGGAAATCACAAGACCTTAAAAAGCAGTTGACTGTTGCTCCTGGTGTCACAGTTATAACTAAGAACGGTTTTATTTGGGAGGTTTTCTATATGCATATACTACGTTTAAGATAAGTGCAAGTCAAAACTGAATTGCATCAGTTGTTTAAAATAAGATTTGCACTGTTAGAAATATATTTATTTCATTTGTTTTGCTTGTGATGATTCCAAATAATGTTCATTCATTGATATAATAGGGGCCTGCAGATGTACTAATGGAATAGCGGGACCACTATAAGGGGGTCTCCAGGCTTACCATGGCTTCTTGATGTGAGAAATTATACAAATAATGGGCAAAGAAAGAGTTATAAGGGAGAACAAATTAAGACAAATAATACTTCTGTGATACAAGTAACCTTAAATCTGGGCATAATTTTTTTAAAGACTTTATTTTATTTTTATACAGAGAGGAAGGAAGGGAGAAGGAGAGGGAGAGAAACATCAATGTGAGGTTGCCTTTTGCGTGCCCCCTTCTGGGGACCTGGCCTGCAATCCAGGCATGTGCCCTGACTGGGAATCGAACCAGTGACCCTTTAGTTCACAAGCCGGTGCTCAATCCAATGAGCCACATCAGCCAGGGCACTGAGCATAATTTGAATAATTATAATTGCATTCTAATATTGGAGCTATCATTAATTAGCTTGTGACACTTGACTTTTCATAATGCCTGTTGTTTCCTACATATAAAATGAGTGAAAGTAAAAATTTGTCTTGAATCTCTAAGAGAATGTTGTGAATAATGAATGATACCATATATGTGGAAGCAAGTTGAAAGTATAAAAATTAAAAAAGAGTGGATTTTGGCCTAGTTTGATTAGACCTAAATAGCAAAGATACACTGGTTAATGACAAATACAGAGATATTGGTTAAAAACAAATATAAAATTACTTTTGTTTTTTTTTTAAGATTTATTTTTATTTATTTTTAGAGAGAGGGGAAGGGAGGGAGAAAGAGAGGGAGAGAAACAGCAACGTATGGCTGCCTCTCACATGGCCCTCACGGGGACCTGGCCTGCAACCCAGGCATGTGCCCTGACTGGGAATCGAACCGGGACTGCTTGGTTCCCAGCCCGCGCTCAATCCACTGAGCTACACCAGCCAGGGCTAAAATTAGTTTTAATATCATGTGAGTACATCATAAATAGTTTTGAATGTCAAGCTGTTGGGATAAAGTCTTTGAAGTATGAGAGAGTATTTACACCAAGTTGTCTCATTGTCAGTAATTTATCCTGTTTAGAACATAAGTAAAAGGCTAATGAAATATGTGTCTTCCTATTATTAAACTCTACCCTTTTCTATAAATGTATAAAAGGTGTGTCATTTTTAAGTGGAAAACCGAATGTATTTTATGTTCATAATGTCAGCAAGTGTATGTGTCTAACGACATATGCATATGCTAATATACATATTTTCATATGGAAATATATCTTGTGAGTACAGTGGCAGGTGTTTGTAATACTACTTCTGTGGGACTGTTATGCAGTGAAAAGATGGAGTTTTGAATGAGAAAGGTATTCACTTATATTCCATCTTTGCTTATTACTAACAGTTTGATTTTAGATTTCTTTTATTACCATTAGTTAATCAAAACCTAATATGTTAAGAATTTAAAGTAAAAGCATGGAGCTAAAAACATTTAGCATAATGCCTGGCATATACAAATCACTCAGTAGAAATCAGTTCTACAAGCCAACTATTTTTCTTGACTTTTCTAAATGCAGTTATTACATGGTAAACATTATTTAAAAAAACAAATATTGTATATAATTTAAGGAACTTTTGTCTCATTTGTTTCTCACAATGGACCCTTTATAGTTATACTATTTTTCAAATACAATTAAAGACAATATAACTCTAACTGGCTTAAATTATGAGTGAGTTTTATTGGCTCAGTGGTTAAGATTACTAAGGGTACGGTGGGTTTTTGGCTGGTTTCTTTCATTGGACATCTAGTTTCATTTGTATATGGTTTTCTTAGTTCTACTGTTTTCTGGTTTTCATTTTAGTTCCTCAGTAACATGCCCCTCCAGTGGAAAAATGGCTACTGTTGTTTTGTGTCTCATTTTAGATCATCTAGAGTTTCTGTATCGCAAAAGTTCTAGAAATGAGTACCGTGCTTTGCACTGAGAAGCAGAGAAATTCCATCCAGTTGACTAAGATCTGAAGTTCCTGAATTTCTGTGATCAGCTGGGAATTGTACTATTGGCTTAAAACATATTACAGGGGCCGGGAGTAGAATAAATGTTATTCAAACCATATGCTTGCTGTGTAATGAAATGAATGTTGCAGTAAAATATCATAATGTTCAGGTGAGACCCAGAGGAACATGTAGGAAAAAATCTGCCTAACCACTTCTGTGTAGAATCTTGGTACTGAAGGAGAACTTCCACTTTATCAATACAGCTCTTTCTTCAAAGCTTGAGGAATATATCCTTAAGAAGTTTGAATGACTAATTCGATGTAATGTAAAATATTCTACAAAAGCTTATTCTGGAGTCCATGCTTGTGACTGCAAAGAGTTCCAATAATTACAGAGATGTCTTACCTATTGACTCTGGACCACTAACATTAATGAGAAGTATGGAGCTACTCTAAAATACTCAGCAATCTATCTGAATATCAAAACACAATTAACATGCCAAATAAATAAAATAGTAACTATTCATATATAAATTATTATAATTAAAATGCCATCATTCTAAAAAAACTGAGAGCTATTGCACTATTACTTGCAACAATTCAGATGAAATATTTTCAAAGTGTTTACAGGAAGCTAATTCCAAATTATGATTCTTTTCTCATGGCACGTTTTTATTAGTACAAGGTTATATGCAATCAATTTGTAAACAAAAATTCTAATGTACTTTCATGTACTATAATTATCAGTTATAATGACAAGTACAAGCTAATATTTATGTGATCTAAGTGTTCATGGAGTTTAAATTGCACCAAATATTTTACAACATTCACAACTGAAAATGGTGGGAGCAGTATTATAACTTGTTATTTAGTGACGGGAAGGAAAATAGAAGTTATCAAAGTTTTATTACTATGCACTTGGGTGAAAATCTTAGCCTGAAATTATATAAAGAATATTCTTATAGTGATTTTTAAAATAGATGTAATACCAAGAAAGAAAATCAATAATGATTAGTTAATACATGGCAATGCGCTAATGACTAACCCTCCTATTTTCTGTGTTTCTTATATTTCTTTTCTTAATAATTATTTGTAATTTCAAAATCAGTAGCAGTAAAACCCCAAATTAGGTATCTATGGCTGCTTAATAATTTACTCCAAAATTTAGTGGTTATAAACAGCAAGCTTTTTTTTAAGCTTTCTGTGTATCAGAAATCTGGTATGTCTAGCTGGGCTCCACAGGCACACGATTGTCAGAAAATTGCTTTGAAGCTGTGCATGGAAGTTGCATTTTCCTCTTGTGGCTTAACGTTGGTGCGTCTACTTCCAAGTTCTTTTACATGGTTGCTAGCGGGCCTCACCTCATTTTGTATCAGTCCCTCTGTAGGGCTGTCTCCCACATGACAGCTGACATCTCCAGAGTGAGTGGTCTGAGAGAAAAGGCACTACTCAACTTCATGACTTATGATAAAACTACAGTAGTTAAGAGAGTATAGTATTGGTGAAAGAACAAACAAATAGATCAATGGAACAACATAAAGATGCCAGAAATAGATCCCATATGCATAATCAACTGATCTTTGACAAAGGAGCAAAGGCAATACAATAGCTTAAAGATACTCTTTTCAACTCCTGGTGCTAGCACCACCAACATGTGCATGTAAAAATCAAAAGAATCTAGACATAGGCCTTAGACTCTCCAAAACATTAATTCGAAATGAATCACAGAACTAAATGTAAAAAGCAAAACTACAACACTCCAACAAAATAACGTAAAAGAAACACTAGATGACATTGGATTTGGTGGTGACTTTTTAGATACAACACCAGGGGATGATCCCTATAAAAAATGGTTAAATTAAGCTTCATTAAAATGAAAAACTTTGATCCATAAAAATCACTGTCAACAGAGCAGAAAGTAGGCCACACATTGGGAAAAAATATTTGCAAAAGACATGTCTGATAAAGGACTATTATTCAAAAATACAAAGAACTCTTAAACTAAAAAAGAAAACAATCAGAGGGTACATGGGAGATCTCTGCACCATCCTCTTAATATTGCTATGATCCTAAAGCTGCTCTAAAATTAAGTATATTTTAAAAATATCAAATACAGAATAATATAATAAAAATTTTTCATTAGCTTTTATTGTGTAAACTAGGTACCTTTTATGGTAAAGTAATTAATATTTAATTACAATGACTTCCATATAATGTATGATGTTAGTATTATTATATAATTGCAGCTTCAACCTCTTATAATTTGTTTTAGTTCATCCAATTCAATTTCATAAAAAATACTTTAATACTTTTATATGAACTATAGGACATATGTAAATTATTAAATTACTTTCAATATTAAGCAATTTTAAAACTTTGATTTTCCTTTTTTTGTGTAGGCATGGGTATTAATTATAGTTCTTGTGTTTAAAATAGTAAAATTGAAACAGTAAATTAAAACAATTTATGTTTTGTTTAATTTACAAAATAAAAAAATTAAAACAGTCAAATTTAAGTTAAACTTAAGTAAAAAAAAAGAAGTATTAATGGAGGTTTACAAGGGGATGTCGCATTTTCCTTAGTAGAAGAAGAGGTGCATGGGGACCTCAAGTACAACTACTTCAGAACAAACTTTTATTAATATTCTGTCTTTCTCCATCTATTCCATTTGCTTATATCAATATGTCAACTTAATTATTTCTTAATGCATCCAGGATTACCTCCATATGCCATGACATATGACTGCTGAGACCTGCTAATTTTTACTCCTGTATCAGGTAGGCATTGCCATGTGACAAATCTTAGTGACATAAAGTAACAATGATATACTTTATAGATGAGGAAACTTGTTTTGGAGAGAAATATATAGTAAATACTTTAGGCTTTGTGGGTGAAAAGCCTTTGTTGCCACTTCCCAATCCTACTATTGTGGCTTTGAAGCAGCAATAGATAATACATAAATAAATGACCATGCTGTGTTTCAGTAAAACTTTATTTACAGAATCAGGCAGCAAGCCCGATTTTTCTCCAGGCTAGTGTTTGCCGACCCCTGATTTATTTAGTTTATGATCTGATCATCAGAATTTTTTTGATTAGAATCAGTTGAGAAGTTCTCCTGGCTCTAATCTCAGCTGGTTGTGCCCATGCATCTTCAATGAGCTATGTCACTAGGGAAGCTTTGAACTCTGCTTCTGATGACCGGGGTGGTCAGCTGCGGCCTGAGGGCAACTAGATTCTCTTCTGCACACTCTCTCGTCATCCAGCAGGTTATCTAGGCTTGTGTTCATGCAGGCAGGAATCCAATACAGAAAGTAGAAATGTGCAAGGCCTCTTTAGTCCTCAAAATGGCACCTCATCTAGTCCTCCACAGTATATTTGCTAAAGAAAGTCGTAAGGTAATCCTAAACTCAAAGGATGGGAAATATCTTTCTTCTCTTATTAGAAAGTCACGTTGCAATAAAGTGTAATAGGGAGGGATGATGTTTTCTGGCCATTTTTAAAATCAGTATATCACAACTCCTATGCCTCTCTCTCTTCATCACTAATGCAGGGATAATTCTTTTCTCATTGATCCGGTTTTGAAATTATCTTGAAAGATCTCTGTTTGACTGAACTTACATCATGTGCTTATAACTAAGTCCCACAGATGCCACACAGATTTTTATGAAGGCCAATCAATGAACTATCCTTGGGTGGTGAATACATATTATCCATATAATTATAAATATAACAAATATTTTTTACTTAGCCAAACTTTTAGTTTTATCTTATTAAACTTCTTAATTACGATACCCTTCTCTCTGTTGCACTGTTAATACCCTTGGTGTCTGAAACTCCATATTCATTTGTTACCCTTGCTCTTTTCTAATAATTCTATCTCTATTCAAACTTTTAATATTAGTATTTTTCAGAGTATCTTCATCAACCCATTCATTTGTCATCCTAAATACCTATTTTTCTAGGAAGTACTCCTCCACGCTTCTTATTTCAATTATTATCTCTATGTTAATAGGGCCAAATCTTAATCTCCAACTCAGCTTCACATTTATGTAGATGGCACTCAGTCAATATATCTTGAATGTATGAATAAATGATTGAATAACATACGTGTATTAGAAAGCTCTGCAAATTGTGAGGCCCTAACAAGCTATCGTAGTTACCATGTATAATTGTACAACCAGAATGACAGTTTCATCTGCCTCTGGAAGTTCTTTATCAAAAGATAGCCTTCATACCCATGCAAGTCTATCTTTCTAATCTACATGACTCATTACTTTATACTGCTGAATAATATTATATACTTATGTTTGTTAATTAAAGTAATTAAATATTTTGTCATTAAGGAAACACTTTTTTGTGTGCTTTACCCAAATATTGACATAGCTTTGTTATTATTTTATTTTGACAGGGATCAAGTATTCTTGACTGGCAGTTTAGCCATTAGGAGGAGGCAGGGTACCGATACGGTACTGTCTTAGGACTAACTGGAAATAAGTTATGTTGGAAGGTTTTTCAGTTTACCAGAGATTTAGAGTGCAGACTAAGAAAAGGAAGCAGCTTTGCTTGACTCTTTTTGCTCAAAAGTGAGGCAGCAGGTGGACATTTATTTTTGAATGTTCCCAGAGTATCTGCATCATTCCTGCTTTTCTTAATAAACTTTGGAAAACACCTGCCTGGGAATATATTTGTTTATTTGCTTTGGAATTCTGCCCTTTTATTATCTGCTTGAAATGCATTCTCAATAGTTTGTTTCTAAAGTGACTAGAAAATTCAGCCAAGTTCAAAATCATTAAAATTGCTATTTCTAAGACCAAGTGGATTTAAAATCTGTTGCCCCTGTTTGCCAAATGCTGAAGTATAAAAATATTCCCAGTGAATAACACCACATATTATACTTTAGGAGCATTATTGTTTATACAGGGATTATTATAATCCAGTTTTTGAACTTGGACCAACTCTAAATGTGTTATCCTGCCATTTTTACATATTGGTGAAAACTCTTTTTGGACAAGACAACACCTGAAAATAATTTTTAATCACTCACCATTGGAAATATACCATATAGAAACCATTTACATGCAAAATTGCCAGATGAAAGCATTTAGTCATTCTGCTAGTAGTAAGGAAATTAAATTTATGGGCTAATAACTTGCAATATGCCATTTGAAGTATATGTAAAATTTCCTGTAACCTCTGACATATTGTAAAAAGGAATTACATTATTAAAAAAGAGCATCTTAGAACATAAAATAAGAAATGACAGATGAAATTTTCCTTAATTCAACTTTTCATTAAACCAAGTGTTTGTTATGATATTAAATTTTAAGGCAGAATCTCACAGACTATACTTCTCACATTGTGAAAAGATAATGAAAACCAAAACGAAAATTTGCCAATATTTCACAAGGTGACTATGAAAAGGAAGGAGTTTTTGTTTGAATTGAAGACTATGAGATTGATGGTAGTTAATAGTTGTTTTCCTAAGACAAATAATCCCCAGTCCCATTTAACTATTGTATTCAATTTAAAGACAAAAATATGAAGTA
This sequence comes from Micronycteris hirsuta, assembly GCA_004026765.1. Lineage (NCBI taxonomy): Eukaryota > Metazoa > Chordata > Mammalia > Chiroptera > Phyllostomidae > Micronycteris > Micronycteris hirsuta. The sequence goes on from PVJI01009341.1 coordinate 27,884, forward strand.
CATACATTTCTCTCCTTCGCAATTAAATGCAGCTATGTATAATTTGTATTTATAAAAGAAAAGTTAATTTATCTGTCTTCATCTTTTCCCATGACAACCACACATATACTAGCGCTGGCTGGTGGCACAGGGGGACCCTAACTGCAGCAAGCACTTTCTTCCGAAAGAATAAGACCTCTGCCCATTTTCAAATTGGATTATTTGTTTGTTTGGAGATGTATGAGTTCTTTATATATTGTCAGAGCTGTTGTTTGCAAATATCAACATCCATTTGGGTGGTTACCTTTTTGTTTTGTTGATGGTTCTTTTTGCTGTGCAGAAGCTTTTTGTTTGATAAGTTCCCATTAATTTATTTTTCTTTTACTTCTCTTGCCTTTGGGGTCAAAATCATAAAATGTTCTCTAAGACCAAGGTCTCCCAAGAATACATACAAATAGCCAACAGATATACGAAAGATGTTCAACTTTACCAGCTATGAGGGAAATGCAAATCAAAAGTATAATGAGATACCACCTCATCCCTGTTAGAATGGCTATCATCAATAAGACAAGTAATACGTGTTGAGGAGGTTGTGGAGAAAAGCAAATCCTCATACACTGCTGGTGGGAATATAAGTTAGTACAGCCACCATGGAAAGCAGTATGGCAATTCCTCAAAAACTTAAGAACAGAGTTACTGCATGAGCCAGCAATCCATCCTCTGGGTATCTACCTGAAAAACAAAACCATTTATGTGCAAAGATATATGAACCACTATGCTCGTTGCAGCCCTACTCATGGTGGCCAGGAGGTGGAGACAACCAAAATGTCCTTTGACGGAGGATTGGCTAAAGAAGGTGTGCTGCATACCGTATATACAGTGGAATACTACTCAGTCACAAGAAAAAAAGAAATACTGTCACTTGTGCCAACGTGAATGAACTTTCAGAATATTATGCTAAACGAAAATAAGTCAGTCAGAAAAAACTAAGAACTATGTAATTTCACTCATATGTGGGATATAAAACTGAAACTCACAGACATAGACAAATGTATGGTGGTTACCAGGGGGATGTCGGGCTGGATAGTAGAGGATACAGGGGGTCAAATATATAGTAACAGAAGATGATTTGACTTTGGGTGTGGGGCATATAATGCAATGCACAGATCATGTATCATAGAAATGTACACTTGAACCATATATGATCTTATTAACCAATGCCACCCCACTAAATTTAATAATAAAAGAAAAAAGAAAAAATAGGAAAAAACACAGTATCACTGGTCAATGGCAATTGAAAAATGCCTGCGGGAGGGCCCCGCTTTGATGGCACAGGTTCCTTGCGTAGCCTCTGCTTATGCTTCCTAGGGGGCGTGACTGTCTATTGCCCATTTTCCAGGCTCAGCGGTCTCAATGATCTTCGTTATCCATTTAGATGTCGCTGAGGTGGGTACCAGGGATGGATTCTCTTGCAGGGACTTCCTGTTCTTTCCAGGTTGGGGATCCAAGGTTTGTTTTAAGACTCAAATATTCAAGGATGTTTTAAAATTTAATAACTTGGCAATACAATTTTATCAAAAACTTAGTGAGCTTGAGGTCTATTTATTTCTAGTCAGTTCTATCAGCCAACCACACCAAAAATCCTTTCCAGAGAAAACTTCTGAAACAGATTTATTTATCTGTTTTTAACGAACTTGGCTCTTTCTCTCAACATAAGGAATTGCTTGAGGCTGCCTGAGTTTGGATGAAGGAGACCCCGTTATTAACCTAAACTTGCAAGTATAAATCCTAATGGGCACATGCCATACAAATCCTTTTCCAACCACATCTTTAGTTTTGGTATCTAAACGTATTTGACTTTTCAAATATTAGAGACTCCTTAATTTTTGATTTTTTTTCACAATCCATTATTTGTATTTCCTATTTGCTTGTAAACTTACTCAGTCTTCTTGCCTGAGCTCATCTGGGTCCTCTAACACCTTGATGAACTCAGCTGCTTATAGCAAACGCATGCTTCAGCTGTCTGTTTCTTAATGTTTTCTCATACAGCCTTATTTTCAGAAGGAAACCTGGTCAGCTCTGAATCTCTCACACATTTACCAATGAAAAGTTTCTATCTCCAAATTTTCTGCTCTGCTATCAGTTTCTGCTCTGCCTGATAAAAAACATCTAATTTATGTCACATTTTTTTCAGGATTCTTTCATTGTTCTTGTTACAACAGTGTCTGCTTTGGTTACCAATATCTATATTATCTTGAATAAAAATTAGCTGTAACAACAAAAAACAAAAACAAAATAAAAATTTTAGTAAGTTTCTCCACTTCAGAATTCCATATCTGATTTGTCATTAATGTATCTCAGGTATCTAGCTTATTTACAATATTAATTCATGTAGATACAAATTAGATAAATCTTTAATATGCTGGTTTAAACAGATTGATAAAGAAAATATTGGGTCACAAATATCATGCCAATAGTAGAAATGAAAATTCATGGATGTTGGGACATGCATATGTAACTATTCAGTTCAATCAATGGTTCTATTGCCAAAACCACTGCAGTGAAAAACTGAGTAAATTTAGTAAGGGAAAAGAAAATGTATTAAAAGTGAATACTCTAAAGGGAAAAAAATCACATGGAAGAGAAAAACTAAACTATGAAATCATTAAGAAAGTAGCAGGATAAATCTATGTCCTGGATAAAATTACTGCTGTAACATCTCTTTACTAACAAAGTGATGCTGTTTAAATTCATAAAATATTCATAGATAAAGCAATCATTACACACATACCACCACCACCAGAAAAGGTTAGAGTGCTTTCAAACTATTCCAAAAAGAAAAAAAATGCAGAGTTCTAAATGAGATGTATCCAAAGAGTTCCACACCAAGATGCATGACAATTAATATGACAAAAATTAAAGAAAAAGAGGGAATACTAAAAGCAGCAAGAGAAAAGCAGTTAGTGACCCACAATGGGACTTCCATAAGAGTATCAGCTGATTTCTCGAGAGAAGTTTTGCAGACCAGAAGGAAATGGCAAGAAATATTCAAAGTGATAACAAGCAAGGACCTACAGACAAGATTACTCTATCCAACAAAGCTATCAGTTAGAAGGAGAAGGCAGGTAAAGAGCTTTCTAGACAAGAAAAAACTAAAGGAATTCATTATCACCAAACCATTATTACATAAAATGTTAATGGATCTTTTTTAAGGAATAAAAAGGTAAAAAAATATGAATAATAAAATGGCAATAAATACATATTTTTCCACAATTGAATCTAAACAAATTTAAATGAATAAGCAGAAAAGAAACAGACTCACAAATACAGACAATATTTTGATGGTTGCCAGATGGGAGGGCTTTGTGGGATTCCTGACGAAGGTGAAGGGATTGAGAAGTACAGATTGGCTGTTACAGAATGGTCATGTGGATGTAAAGGGCAGCATAGAGCATACAGTCAATCACATCTTAATTACTATATATGGTGTCAGATGGGTGTGAGATTTATTGGGATTATCACTTAGTAAGTCATATAATGTCTACTAATTGTGCTGTACATCTGAAATTGATATTATATTGTATGCATGTCAATTGTAATTGAAAAATACAAATTATTTAAAGTAAAAAAAACTAAATTGGTTTAATGTAATGGAAACAGAAGACTGGTACTTTTCTTTAAAGAATGATGAAGAACTTTTACAATATCATCCTCACTCAAGGGAATATACTGGATTTGAAGATTAATATTTTTAATTTTAGAGAATTTTAACTGCTAAGATAATTATTGCAACTTTGCTGGGTTATCTTTAGTACTGAGTCAGGTTTTGAAAGACTTGACCATAAAATTATATTTATTTATTTTTTTTTAAAGATTTTTATTTATTTATTTTTAGAGAGAGGGGAAGGGAGGGAGACAGAGAGAGAGAGAAACAGCAATGTATGGTTGCCTCTCACATGGTCCTCACTGGGGACCTGGCCCGCAACCCAGGCATGTGCCCTGACTGGGAATCGAACCAGGACCCTCTGGTTCCCAGCCCGCACTCAATCCACTGAGCTACACCAGCCAGGGCAAAATTATATTTATCTTTAATTCCTTTTTAATGAATACATTTAGAATTTATTCATTAATTGCATCACACATCAATGCATTTTGCATTTTGATTAGGTAATAGTTTTAAATCATTCTATGGATCATTTAATTAGATATCTGTAGAACAACTAAACCATAGCTATTTGCCCCAGAAAGGACAAAACTTTTTTACTTCCTGTATTATGTTTGTAAAATTTACCTGCTGCCTTCAGACTTTCTATGTAGGCTTAACATCGTACCACCCAGAATAATTGTTGGCAAATTTCATCACCTTGAATTGTATTTCTGCTCTCAATTATTTATATCAACTCTTTACTAATCAATTTCAACTCATCAATCCTTAGAGTACTACACTGACTGATTACAGCTTCTATTAAAGTATACTTCATGCACAATCACCCACACATATTTAAAATATGTAATTTGACCAGTTTGGGCATATATACACACACTCATCAAACCATCACCACAATAAAAATTACAATTGTGCCCATCACCCCCCCAAAACCCTTAAATCCCTTTGTAATCCATCTATCACATGGGCAACAACTAATTTTGTTTCTGTTCCTAAATAATAGTTTGTATTTTTAAATTTTTATATAAATGGAAATATATAGTATGTACTCATTCTCCTGCCTTTGGCTTTTTTTCATTCAGCCTAATGATTTTGAGATTTATCCATGTTTTCATCTGATTTTAGTTTTTGTATAATTACTAGCCAGTACATCAAAGAAACATAAGAGAACTTGTTTGCCTGTTCTTTGACCAGATATTCTGTTTTTTAACAGACTAAAATTAGTCGGTCTTGACTTAGAGATCATATATTGTATTATATAATTGTGTATAAATGATGAGTTAGGTATTTAAGTATAATAAACATTATATATATACATAATCACAACCTATACAATATACTATATATAATCATATGCATATAATAACCTATTACTTATGTATGTATCTAAAACTATCTATGCCTTCTAGTTTCCCTGCCTTTAACATCTCACAAAATACCTCCCATTGTTTCTGTCATTTGTACTATTTGGACCCTGATATTGACATTTCTGAGAAAATGTAATATAGACCCTGAGCAGAATTCATAATCATCTGCACAGAAGAATAAAATCCACACAGTTTACATGAAAATAAATATACCCAGGATGTTCATATTATTTAGCGAGTAAACATAAATTGAATTAAAAAAAAAGGTGTTCTTCATAATTTCCCTTTCCCTCCCATGGAAGATTGTCAAGGAAAAGAGGAGGATTATAGAAGCATAAAAGTAATGCTATAATCTTCACTCTCAGCTCTCTGGAAGTCTCTCTCAAACATATGTTCCATATATTAAATTCAAATTTTTAAATCTTAAAAAATATACCACGCGTAGTTACATTTTCTTATGGACCTGTGACAGAATCAGGTTAAACAAGTAGTATTTCATATCAAATACAAAGCAGAGAGTCTTATTTCCCAGCCTGTCTCGAGCTGATAATAGTTGTGAAACATCATAAAAACTATAATTTGAGGAAACAGACTATTCTGTTTTGCATTTCATTTCTGCTCTAGCAATGGGGCGTAATGTTTGCCGCTGTGAGCTACCACATGCACACCTTACGTGCATAAAAACTTACTGTGCTAATCTCATTAAGAATACATTTCAGCACATGTGTCCGCAGTATTCATTCTGGTAGATTTAGAAAGCTCCCAACTATTTCACATTTTTATGCACCACTGATTTTATTTTATACCTTTTTTTCCTCTACACCGAAGAAGTTAATGTTTAAAATAAAAGAATAAGCTAGTGGGGGGCGGGAGGTTAAAAATACAAAGAAAAGTTATCAAGGGATTATCTAACTTTAGTATGTACCATAGGCCCTTGTGAGATGACAGTATTTCCATCAGAAAGTAGCATTTTTCACATCGGATATAATTCATTGCATGTTTGCTGGCCTCGTGTGACATCTTAGTGCCTGTGTGACAGTTTGGTGGTGGTGGAGGGATGTAATTAAAGAACCCAGCAACAGAAAAATCACTATTGGGAGTCTTTGCAACAGTCAGCAGTTTTTCGCTTATTACATGAGAATGGATTTGTTAATTGGGTTAAATCTGTCTCTAACCATAATCTCAGCAAGCATCATTTAAGGAAGAACTGACCTGTTACACCTGGGTTGTGTTCTAGGAGGTGAAGCACGCAGTTAATAAGAATAATTTAAAGCACAGCCTGTGTGCATAATTAACTACACCTATTTCCTTGATTAAAAATCTGCTTATCAAGGATAATTGCTCAAGTGCATCCTCAGGGTTATCTGGAGTAAAACTACCTATTGTATTTGAACTAGAGGTGGATTGAAGGTCTCACCAAGTGTTTTAGTTATTACTCAACAAAATTGCAGCTGATTTTACAGGCTTTCAAATGAGCATAAGGACTGAGTTTTAGCACTAGTATATGGTAGAGAATTATAGTGTCATTTGACACTTTTTAGTAATGAAATACATGTGGCTTCAAGAGAATGCAAAGGACTGCTGAGTATAGAATCTATTTTTGAGCAAATTTTGCTTATTTAAATTATTTAATGACATTTACTACAGCAGAAAGTTGTTTACCAATCTCCATGAACTTTCTCTTTTTAAATAAAACTCCCAGGCTGCATCTGAAGTGCTCTTGTGTGTCTAGACGTGAAGTGACCCAGTTTTTACCTGTGAAAAGTGAACAGAGAGGCTGGTCGCTACATTTCTTTTTGGCCATTGGCTACAGCGATGCAGTTTCCAGGGGAGTATGAGCAAGCCCTACACAGTGACCAAACCATTACCAGGAATACAACCAGGTCCCCAATAATTGCCTGGAGCACAGACACTCTCCCAGCTCTATAACGGACCCACATTATGGTATATGTGAACTGAGAAATAAACCTTTGTTGTGTATCAATTACTTCAAGATCTGGGGAATGAAAATTCTAAAAGATCTGTTTTGGTAGTTAATATAGTATAAAATTTCCTCTGCAAATTGGGAAGTACTAATGTTGGTAGTTTCTTTTCCCCTACAGTTGGTAGAGAACTGTGAAATTTCCTATATAGAATAGAAATGACTGTTTAACCTACATTAGGTCCTCAGATAACATCCTTTCATTCGACATAATTTCACTGTAACTTTGATGAGATGCCCCAGCAACTTAATTCTTGTATGTATCAATTAGTGTATGGTAAAATTGGTTTTACCATACGTTGTTTGGCTTAATGTTGCAGAAACTTGATATACAATCCTCCTATCGCCACTGTTGTCACTGGTAAGTGCCAGCCCCGTAGGTAAGTGTGAAATAACTACGTAATTCAGGGCCCTGTACATAGGTGAGTAACTTAGAAAATCACTAGTGATACAAGCACTGCAGTCTCTGACTCAGCTTTATGTTCAGGAGGGTTTACTTGCTGGTGTTTGTGCTCAGGCTGAATAGTCTCTAGGAACAGCAGCAGGTGTGACTCAAGAAATGAGTATACATCTTTCCCTCGGACGTTTATTTTATTCATCACAAGCTTTTATTCCAGTATATTTCCTAGTATCGAAATGAGAAGCTCAAGTGTATTCCTACTATCTGCTTTTAGTGACATCAGAAGACATAAATGTTACCACACAGTAAGCCAGGACAAGTTGTCAACCTGTGGCCCCTACCCAGCTGAAGCTGCAAGTAATGTGCCATTGGATGTCACGGTTTCTTTGTTAAGGGAGTGAGCAGTACCCTTTAATTAAATAACTATTAAAAGATATGATTTCTTATGCCAGATTCCTTTTTTTATCTGAACTCATCATAAGGAATATGCATATGTAGTAATTTATGGTTATTAAATTCACAAAGTTTATGAACCATTGTCAGTTACACCACTTGGGGTAATACATCTAGAAAAGATTTATCATAGAACCTCAATTAGATGAGAACATTGAGAAAGAAATGTTAGGTCATTTTTCAAGGTTCTATTAGAATGAATATGATTTTAAAGAAGAGTTCTTTGTACCTTTTCTGTATCCTTTTAGTTACAATGAGTTATTATGTAAACATTTTTATAAACAATATTTTCCTTGATTCCTCTTCTCTGTTCTTAACCAACTAAGTCACACTGGCCAAGCCTGGGCAATACATTTTTTGGGGGACTTTTTGCGATTATCTTTGCATTCCTATTTTTTTCACTGAGCATATACCCATAAAACAATATATAAAGTCCATTTATAGTAACATCTAGGAAGACCTTTCTTGCTCATTGCTCTTCCATGACTATAAAGACTTTTGGAAGCAGGGATGAATGTATTTGACTCTTTATTCCCAGCTACTAAACTTGTATGGGCAATATTAGAGCACACACAAACCTTCTGTGCATTCTGAAATGATTATCCCTTTCATTTGGAGAGGAGGAAGAACTCTAATAACTAGTATAATTTTTCTTTTAAATTATATTTTATTGATTAAGCCGTCCCAATTTTTCCACTTATGCCCACGCCTTTGTTCATGTCCATGGGTCATGCATGTAATTTCTTTGGCTACTCCATTTCCTCTACTGTACTTTACATTCCCATGGCTATTCTGAAACTACCTATTTGTACTTCCTAATCCCCTCACCTCTTCACCCATTCCCCCACAGTCCCCTCCGGCAACAGTCAAAACATTCTCTGTATCTATTATTCTGTCTCTGTTCTTCTTGTTTGCTTAGTTTGTCTTTTAGATACAATTGTTGATAAGTATGTGTTTGCTGCCATTTTACTGTTCAAAGTTTTGATGTTCTTTTTCTTAAATAAGTCCCTTTAACATTTCATAAAACAATGCTTTGGTGATGATGAACGCCTTTAGTTTTTTTCTCATCTGGAAAGCTCTTTATCTGCCCTTTGACTCAAAATGATAGCTTTGCTGGGTAAAGTAATCTTGGCTGTAGGTACATGCTTTTCATGACTGGATATTTCTTGCCAATCTCTTCTACCCTGCAAAGTTTCTGTAGAGGAATCAGATGACCGTCTTATGGGAACTCTCCTGTAGGTAACTAACTTCTTTTCTCTTGCTGCTTTCAAGATTTTTTCTTTATCTTTAACCTTTGGCATTTTAATTATGGTGTGTCTGGGAGTGGGCCTTATTGCATTCATCTTGTTTGGGACTCTCTGTGCTTCCTGGACTTGTATGTCTATTTCCTTCACCAAATTAGGGAAGTTTCTTTCACTAGTTTTTCAAATAAATTCCCAATTTCTTCTTCTTTCTTTTCTCCTTCTGGCACCCCTAGGAGTGAATGTTGGTATGCTTGAAGTTGTCCCAGAGTCTCCTTACACTATCCTTGATATTTTGAGGTTTTTTTTTTTTCTTGCTGTACTGATTGGATGACTTTTTCTTTCTTATGTTCCAAAACATTGATTTGATTCTTGGCTTCATCCACTCCACTGTTGATTCCCTATAAACTGCTCTATATTTCAACTTGTGTCTCCTTCATTTCTGATTGGATCATTTTTATGTAGGATGGTGGTGTTTGGACATGATCTGTAGATGTTCACTGGGTGCACAGTCTCTGGGGTTTCCCAGGTTATGCAGGCCCCAGCCAGCCATCACCTGTATTCATTTCGGGGCGACCCAGCATGAGCTACAAAGTAATCTGCAGATGGCTCTGCTTGTGCTGCCCTTTGAGGTCCCTAGGCGAAGCCAAACAGAAATCCAATGTTGGCTGCTGCTAATGCCAGGCCTGGGGCCACTTAGCCAGAGGCACAGGGCCTGCAGCTCACTGAGGCTGGCTGTTGTTTGTTTGAGAGGATTTAGAAAGATGTGAAGCCTGAGCTGAGACCAGCCACTCATATGAAAAAGCCACTGTCAGCTTGGGTGGGCTGTAAGTTGGGTGGGGCAGAGCTTTAGGAATTCCCCAGGGTAAAGCACCATGTGATCCAGGTTGAGGGAGTCTCAGATATGGCCCCTGCCTGCCAGCTCTGTGAATCTCTAAGGGGAGGTCTCAGAAATGGAACAATGGCCTCTGCTCACCTTTCTGTCCAGGAGAAAGCTGTCCCTAGCTCTCGCCCTGATGCCAGACACTTCAGCTCTTCCCTGTAAGCCAATTGTATCTTTCAAGCTGCTAGTCTGGTGCTGGATCTCAGAGGAAGTAAGTCTCTGTGAGGGCTCTTTAAGAGGCATTTCTTGGGAATCCAGTAGTTCCTTTCATCAACTCAAATCCCATTGGTTTTTATAGCCAGAAGTTATGGGGGCTTATCTTCCTGGCACTGGGGCCCTGGGCTGGATGACCTGGTTGTGGAAACAGACCATTTCATGTTTCCACATCTCCATGGCCCTATCAGCCTGGGTGATGTGGTTTCTATAGTTCTGTAGTTGTCAGACTTCCATTCAACTCAATCTGATGGTCCTGAATAATGATTGTTCTATAGTTTAGTTGTAATTTTTATGTGGTTGTGTGAGGAGGCATTCCTTGCTTACCTATGCCTCCATCTTCCCTGGAAGTCCTTATATAACTAGTAAAATTGTCCAATCTCAAAGCAATTGTCGGAAATGCGATTATGTTACCAAACAAATAAAAGGGTTCAGAAACCTGTTGCCACAAAAGCCAAACTTGTGAGGTGGGTATTGATGCTAAAGGAAAAAAGTTTTATTTGGATGCTTTGCCTCTTTGGAGAAAGTGGCACTTGCCATCTCAAAGTTCATCATCTCTGCAAAATCCAGACAAAACCCAACCATCCTCAGCAGAACCAGAATAAAAGGCAGTGCCCAGAGTTCCTGCTCCATTTTAAAGTACTGACCTTTGAGCTCAAGGCACTGCTAATGGGTCATCTAGGTAGCTTAGCTCGTTCCCAGCTATTGTCTGACTTCAGGCTCCCTCATGGAGGTTGTGTGTGGAGACAACACAGGCAGGGACATGTGCTTCTAGGGCCACAAAGTTGTATGCTCCCAGACAGGAGATCCTACGAACACACCAGTGAATGCTCACCACATTAGTGAAAGGGAGACTACCTCCTGGCAGCTTTGGACCTTGTGACTGCTAAGGTCATATGGCCCATAGAGAGTACAGGCCAGTGCACCATCTGAGTGCAGGCTCCTGAGTAGCGATAGACAAGCAAGAGACAGCAGGAAAACAAGAGAGAGCAGACCAGCAAGAGAGCAGTCCCAATCAGCCAACAACCAGCAAAAGGGAGTGCATTTCTTTATTCCCCCGGGGCTACATCTGTTTTGGGTGTAGGAGGAACCCGGTGCTTTCTCAGAAGACCAGTTAACTTCCTAAACTTTTATGCACTTTGGGTGGGTACACCTCCTAACCAATCTCTTCTTTTCCCAGTCTAGACTGACAGGTCCCTTTGGTCAGCACTTTTCCTGGCCACTATCTGAATTTTACCTGCCTGCCCCTTGTCCCTTACCCAGTTTGGACATGGAAGGGCTGGCTTTCCCCCTTATCTGATTATCTTTCTAGCTTTTGGCCAGCTGGCCAGGGGACACCCTATCAAATCATCATTCTAGTTTTCATTGTGATAGGAACCCATCCATTCAGCTTTCCAACTTTCCACGTACTTGGGCCCTGTCCACACATTTCCAGCTTTCAGCGGCTCAGTGTAAGAACTGTCCCAGTTGGTGGGGGAAACTCCCCTGACTCTGCACCACACTGCTGCAGCTGGGCCCAAACTCTGCTCCCTCTTGGAGAGGCGGCACCTGCTGCTTGTGGTTTCCACCAGGGTTCCTGAAGACTCTGGGCCAGGAAGTTTTGTGGCCGAGATGCTGCTATCAGAAAATCCTCCAGGCTCCTTGACCCAACTGCAGAGTGGCGTCCCCTCCCCGTGCAACTTGGCATAGCACGAGGAGCATCAGGCACTTCAGCGTTCTGAGAAGGGGCAGGCGGAGGGTGTGGCTCATCCACTGGTAACAATTAAATTGGTTCCTTTGTAGCCAGTTTATGAATTCTGTCATCATCTAGTGCATTTTTAGCTGTATGTTTTAGCTCCATTTCCTCCATCCCTCAGGCAGCTACAATACAAACAAACAAGAAAAGCTGTTGAGTCTCTGAAAGGGTTCTGAGAGCCCCAAGACTGCCTATGAATGAAGGGCAAATGCCTTCTTAGGGATTCTGACATCGGTATATTTCTTCCTTCTCCTTGGGCCATACATACACCCAGCAGCTTAAATATATATCATGGTGGAAAAAATTTCTACATCCTAAGCCATTCTCTACCTTGAGAACATTGGTATTTTATATTATTTTTGAATATTTTTCTTTCTATTAAAATTTTTCTTCTTACTTGGACAGGCTGACATTTAGCCAAAAGTAATTTTCAGCTTCCCCGTCTTTAGGCAGAGGAAGAATGATTATATAAAGATAGTCCAACCATGAGTCAAAATTCCTGTTTTTCTCATCCAGACTATGGTTGCTGACTTTGATGAGCTAAGCTTTAGAAGAAATATCCTGTTGGTATCAAAGTAGATAGCACTAACTCTAGTTCACATAACTTTGTTCACACGCAAAGGAGTGTGAAAAATTCTGTCTTGAGTCACATTTCTCTTGGTTGCCTTGACACCCCCATGGTGTGGAAAGGCATATTTGAGCGCAGAGCACAGAAGCATAACGAAGTGATAATGAGATGTGGACGAGAAAAATAGAGAACAGAATGTATGTTTTCCTTTCTGGTCATAGAAATAGTATCAATTGCTTCACGTTATTGAGAGAAAAAGAAGACTATAAGACAAAAAACTCTTGTTTCTAAATCTAGGCTTCCTTTTAGCTAGAACAACATGTAGATTCCCAACCATGCTAGCAAAGGTCATCATGGCTTCGTTCAAACTGCTGCAGCTGTCAGGAATGCACCTGAACTCTGACCCTGCTCTGGTCCACACCCTCGGGGTGCAGCTCATCATTGAAAACTGATTGGAAATGGCATACTATGTGTGGATTAGGATGAGAAATGCCTAACCAAAGCAGTGTTAGTGGAAAAAAATCAGGAGAGAGTAATGCGACAGAAATCGGGTAAGTCAGATAGAAAGTAAGTCAACAAAAACAGAAATATTTTGTAAAAGTAAAGCATTATTTATATTTATGAGCAATGTCAGTAAAAGTGGAAATCAGATGGTTTTGGGTCAAAGAATGTATAAGAGGTAATTTTTTACAAATCAAACTTCTGTAATTGTTTTAGTTCTTATTCTGTTCCTTCAGATGTTATTTTAAGACATACTTTAACTCTTGTTTTAAGAATTATTACAGTTAGGAAGCCTGATACTTAGAGGAAATATTTTCTCTTCAGTATTGTGTTCATGTAAAGTGAGATTATTACATTGTGAATGACTTCAGCTCACAGAGCTGGTCCTCAGGCAATTTTCCATGGAATTCCTTCATTTCATCAAAGTAGCTTCGTTAAGAAATTGCATCTTTCATATAAACAACAATTGGAACAATTAATTAGTTTCAATTTTAATTAAACAACGATCTCATTTAGCTCTGATTAAATTACAACAGCTAGATAAATCCAGACAGCATTATTTAGCTAATTTAATTAGGTATGGTATTGCTTTTCAGCATTTCCACTCTGAATGACTAATAGTTGGATGCTAGAATTTTTCCTACGTAAATTCTCAGAACTTTTATTAAATAGGCATATGTATATAATATGCAAACTAAAACTAACTAAATGATATTTTACATTTTTTTTAATATTTATCCTTAAAAAAGACTTTATGACACTTGGCAAAAATTGTCCTTTTTTCTTATTTAAAGTAAAAGAAAACCCTAAACAAGTGTTATTTAATTTTCTCAAGAAATAAATCTAACAATTATTTTGAGATAATAAGAATTTATTTTATTATAGAAAGCTTAATCCTCCCTACCACCACTATTTTCTTATTTATAATTTTATGAAGATTGATTTTAAATCTTTTAGTTCAATACTTAGATTATATTATTCTTGTTTTCTCTTTTTTTCTTTCCTTTGTTCTCTAGCTTTATGTGTCTAAAAGGGTTGAACTTCAAATAGGTATAAGCTGTGATTCGACTTTAATATTTCTGGCTTTCTTAAAGAATTATTATATATCAGTTGAGAACTGGACTTTCAGTTTCACAAATAACAGTAAATGAAATAAAATCGAGATTAATTTTCTTTAAATAACAGCATATCCAGGGGTAAGCATCCCAGGTCCAGGATGGCAGCTGTTAAAGAAAAAAAAATATGTACTGGAAAAGGTGAACAAACAAAAGTCAATTTTACCCCAATAACATTGCAACAGGGGAGTGATACTGAATTCAATTCCACTGAATCAAAAGCAGAAGAGTTGTTAAGATTAAGTGATATTTTGAGGATATTTTGTGGACAGATAGGAGGACTGAGTCTATGTTTCAAGGAAAATATCTCTTTCTGTGGAGTGATACATTCAAGGAGATTCTCCAGATCAGTCACTGAATTGGTTCACCCACCGCTAATTTAGACACTTGGGAGTTTGCGAGCATAATTCCAGGACGGGAGGGCCTGAGAGACTGACTGTCTGGAGTTTTGTTTGTAGTGATGCAGATATAGCAGTCTATTTTTAATAGAAGAAAATAGTTAAGTTGAAATATGAAATATGTTTATAAATAAAAGTTTAAAAGGCTATTGGGAACATGAGATGAAATATGAAATAATGGGAAAAACATATTCAGTTTTGAAATAAGGATATTCAATTTGAAGTTTCCAATATCAGAGTATCAGTTCTCTGTAAATTGATACACAAATTTAAAACAAGCTTGATAAAAATGGAAACAGAACAAAATGACCCAAAATATCTCTCTTTCCTTAACTCTTACAGCATAATTTAGATTCTTCTATGAAACAACTCTTCCTTTATAAAGATGTCTGTGTTGCCCTCTTAACTAGGGGTTCATCCTGTCTCACTAGCTTTTCTTTTTAAGCCATATCAGCTGCTTTTTTTTCTTTGCTAACCTCTTGGTACTGGACTACACCAAAGCTCATTGTTAGACTTGCTCTTATTCAATAGCTAGACCTACTTGGGTGATTTTATTTTGTGTTTTTAGGAACTTCTGTGTTCTGATGACTCCCACGATTGCATTGTCATCTCTGATCACTTCTCTGGGTCTAAGACTCAAACATATAAGTACCCATGGGACATCTTCATGACCGTAAATAATAGGCACTTCACATTTAACATGAATACATAGTTGTACATTTTTTTCAAATTGGTTGCTCCTGCCATTTCTCCTATCTCAGCAATTGCTTCCATCAACTACAATTTTTTAAAATATCTCCAAATAAATAAGCAATCATATAAACATAATAAGCATTATTTTTATTATTGTAATCTCACATTCTACATCTGTCCATCTTTCTTCCTGTATTCTTCAACTTCTCAAACTCTCTCGCTCTCTTCTAAGTCTGACACCCCTAGTGCTGTATCTATATCCTTCAGTGGCCTTCCAACTTGTACGTTTGTTTTTGCCCTTTTCTTCATTGTTGATTATTTTCCATAAGTTAAACAGAAGTTATTTTTAAAACAAAAATCAAAACCCCACCATTGTCTATGGTATATAGTTCAAATAAGATTAACTATACCAACAGGAACAATTAAAAACTGAGTGAATTTTTTAAGTGATGGTTGTTTACAACAGCGTCACTGTGCTGGGAAGATAAATTTGAGAGTTCCCAGTTAGCAAAATTGAAGGATTTGAAGGAACAAGCACCCCTCCCCCCCCAAAAAAGAGGACTCAGAGAAGTCAGCAAAAGCATTTTGCATGGAACCTTCCCTTGAGACACTTTCCAACTCCTGGCTACATGTGTATACCACAGGCAAAGAGAAATCAGCTTCTACATGGCTAAGATATTACATCCTTCATTGCTCTGGAAATGAAGAATTAGATATCAAGACCTGTGAAAAAAAATCTCTGTTAAATACTTAAGGCTTTCATTGAGACCCCTACAACCCAAAAATAATTGTTTCAAATGGGTCAAGGTGATCAGCTTATAATTAAAGGCCTGCCTGGAAGGAGAAAATTTCTATGTGTTAGAAGAAGTCATCATCTAGAATCTCTACATTTTACATTTTAAAATAAAACATAATGCCTTTCTTTTGAGCATACCAGAAAATAAGATATATTTACCAGAAGCCAAAAATAAAAATTAGAAATAGAATAAGGTAATCCTGATGCTAGATTAACCAGAAAATAACTTTAAAATAACCCTAATGAATATTTACAACAAGATAAATGAAAAGGTAAAGGTTATCATGGGCAATCTTGAATCTATGAAAAAGAATTAAATAGAATTCCTAGAACTTAGATATGAAGTATGAAGTATAGGATCAATGATGAGCTTAACATTGGATATCTATAGCAGTAGATAAGTTTAGGAAACTCAAATATAGCAAGAAGAGAATATCTACATCAAATATTAAGATTATAAAAGGTAAACAATATAGAAAAGAACATAGGGACTTATGAAATGCATACATATAATTGATGTCATAGAAGAAGAAATGAAGTAGAATCAATAGAAATGTTGACCAATAATTTTCCAAGTTGAGGGAAAGACATCAAACTAGATTCCAGAGGTTCTTTAAATGTTAAGCAAGCCGTAAGGCCTTGTGTATTATATATTTGTTAGGTAGACATATGTGATATATACACACACATAATATACTATGTACATATAGTTCGTATATAGTACATAGTACATATAGCATTATGTAGTATACACAGGAGGTCTATCCAGAAAAAAATCCATCCATTGTTAATATAACGAGAACGGTTTGCATGACATCAATGTAACCAGGCAGCCAAGGAGAATGGTCTGGAATGTGCACGTGTGAACAGTGACCACTTCACTGTACCAGTCAGTGGGGGTGGTAGATGCAATTGAGTGGGCATGTGTACTGTGTGGCTATCGCATTCAAAATGACTGAGTAGAGCAACAAATCTGCATCAAATTTTGCATTAAGTTTGAACATTCCTCCCTGGAAACTATTGCAGTGATTCAGAAGTCTGCAGCTGTGGACACCTGGTGATTGGCAGCTTCATCATCATGTTTCTGCTCATGCCTCACATCTTGAGCAGTTTTTTGGTGAAACACCAACTCACCCAGGTGACTCAGCAACCCCCTACAGCCCAGATTTGGTGCCCTATGACTTCTGGCTTTTCCCAAAACTAAAGTCACCTTTGAAAGAAAAGAGATTTCAAACCATCGATGAGATTCAGGAAAATATGATGGGGCAGCTGATGGTGATTGGGAGTACTGTGTGATGTCCCAAGATACCTTCTTTGAAGGGGGCTGAGGCATCATTGTCCTGTGTACACTGTTTCTTGTGTCTTTTATCTTCTTCAGTAAATGTCTCTATTTGTCATATTACATGGCTGGATACCTTCTGGAGAGAAAAATCTGAAAATCAGGTTGCTATGGGGTATAAAAATTAAACCAGTTTTTTTCAATTATATTTTGTACAAGAGCTATCTACAATCAGAGGAGCACCTTCAGAAATTACAAGTCCCTTGCCCAGCTGGTGTAGCTCAGTGGATTGAGTATGGGCTGGGAACCAGAGGGTCCCAGTTCGATTCCCAGTTGAGGCACATGCCTGGGTTGTGGGCCGGGTTCCCAGTAAGGGCCATGTGAGAGGCAACCATACATTGCTCTTTCTCTTTCTCCCTCTCTTCTCCTCTCTCTAAAAATAAATAAATAAATAAAATCTTTAAAAAAAAAAAAAGAAATTACAAGTCCCAGTTCTCATGAGACTTTATATGCAATCTTTATTTGAACATATGAACTCTGTCATAACTATTGGAATTGCCTAGAATGACATTTAAACGCCACGACTATAAGATAATTTATGCTAGTTTGACCCTTATGTGAAAGAACATTATTTCTGAAAACAATTTTTTCTCATCTTAAAAATTAAATTATTTTACCTGACCCAAAGCCGCTTGTAGTTATTAATATGCAATTATAGTTTCATGAGATTTGATGTATAGAATTAATTACCACTTTAATATTTGATTTTGCCTTCATATTTATATTATAAATATGTCATTGAAACTTTTCTCTATGTAAAATACATATTAGTAATCTCAAATATGATGCCACTTAAGTGGAAACATGACAAGTATCATTAGCAAAACTGGAGGTTCATAAAAATGTTAAATTTGTGCACTATTTATAGAAGTGGCAGTATGAATGGTGCAGTTGTTATTTATTTTTAAACCTACGAGGGACTTAAGCTTAGACTTCATGCTCTCGTCCTCCTCCTCAGCGTAATTGGAATGTGGTTTAGAGGGAGATAAATGTGTATCCTAATAAATGCACATAATTGAGGAACAGAAACAGATTTCAGAAATACATGGCTTAATTGATGTCCTGAGGATCTGGAACAGCTGGAAGTCATACTTCATTATGCTCTTCCTTCACACTAGGAGGGAAGAGCATGCGGAGCTCTCTGTAGCTGTGAAAACACCCACTATATCCTTTCCCTGTTGTAAACATAGTCATATTTTCCCATTTATAGACTCAGAACTTGTGAGTAATTGTCTGTTCCTGAAAGAAGTGGGAATTCTTTGGAGAAGTGAGGAAATTTTATAGCATGTATGCTGAATTGCCTCTCAAATTAAAAAGCACTGATATGTCTTCTGAATGAAATTTCAGCCACCATGGACGGCAAAATCCCAAATTAACTGAAGATTAGTTTATTTTTGTGCTGATAGTCAAATTGATGTTGTCTTGATTGACACAGGAGAGCAGCATGAGAACTGATGAGGAATCGGGTAAGGTGTTGTGCTCTTATTTAATAAGTGGGTAAAATCACTTGAGAAGTTATTCAAAGATAATTCACACATAATAAATGCAGACCTTGTCAGAACATAGCTGTTGTTTTAATGGATGACAAACCTGATACAGGTGCAAATATTCCTTACACATTTATATCCAAATCTATTGCCTTACTCTACCCAAAATGTCTTCAAAAGTGTTTCTCAATTAAGTGGGTAAAAGAACATGAATATTTCAGTTATGTCACTTTAGGGTTTATCTGAAGAATGAATTTAATAACAATAATTGCCTTGTTTGGAAAACAGAGTTCTTATACTTGAAAGGAAATAAAGAAGAAATGGCACCAAATTAAAAAACATGTGTTAAAATTCCATTACAAAGTGAGATCATGAAAGGAAACAAGTGGGTTCCTGTTTTTTATTCTATAAGTTGCAGAAGTGATATGAATAAAGCTATTTAATCACCGATCAAATTAAAGGATCAAATCGTGTCCCCTCAAAATTCACATCCACCTGTAACCTCAGAATTTGACCCCTTGGGAAATAGTCTTTGTGGAAGTAATTAGTTGGAATGACATCATACAGGATTACGGTGAACTGTAAATCCAGTGACTGTTGTGCTTATCAGAAGAGCAGAAGACGCACAAGAAAGAAAGCCGTGTGGCAATGGAAGCACGGATTAGCCTGATGCAGCTACAAGCGAAGCAATGCCAGAATTGCCGGCAATCATCAGAAGCTAGGAGAGTGTCATAGCACAGATTCTCCTACAGAGTCTCCAGAATGAACCAACTTTGCTGACATCTTGATTTCAGACTTCTAGCCTCCAGCATTCTTGAAGAATAAATTTCTGTTAATTTAAGTCGCTAATTTAATAGTAATTTGTCATGGCAGCCCTAGGAAACAGATGCATTAGTTAAAAGATAATGTGGGGCATAATTCATAAAAGTGAACAGTAGCAAGGAAGCTAGGGCCAATTTTTCAATGCATGATTCTTGAATAAGGGAAATTTGTGCTGAGCCTTGGTAAGGACAGGATGCTCTGGTGTGTGTTAATTCTTCCGATATTAACTTGGGACATTAAACTGCTTCCCTCCCCCTCAAAAACCAAAATGAATGTGTTACCAAAGCAGAACAAAATTACACCAAAGTTAGCATGGAAAAAATTCACCTGAGATGATTCTGTATAATTTGCTGACACCAAGTCCCTAAATTCTATACATTAAAATAAATATCAATTGAGTTAAAGAGCTTTAGATGCAAAAAATAATAATTTACAAAAGTACATGAAATTTTATGATATGTATTTTATGAAAAAACCCAAAATATAAGAACAGGGTTTTGTTTTGTTTTGTTTTTCTACATTTGATTTATCAAAGTTTAAACATTTTTAAAGGAAATGTACCCTATGATGGATTTAAAATTCAAACTGTCACCAGTCACCAACAATTTTCAAATCACATAACATATCAATTATGGATAACAGAACACTAATTCCATTTCACAAAATCACTCATTTCCAGAAATTTTCTTTGCTGAAGCAGTCACCCCTGCAGTGACTCATGCTGTGAATTTGGTCCCTGATTTCTAGATTGTTCTATCTTCAGACTTTTAGCAATCTAACAGTACTTAATGACGCTTGAGCTTCAGCCTGACACATTGCTATAAACCCTCCCTTTTCTTTTGTTTCTAAATATTTTAAAATACAAAGGTGGCAGAATCAGGTATTTATTTCTAGCATATATTCCAAAAATTGAGAACCCAATGCTTTTTAAAATCTTTTGCATGCTGTCAGCATTAACTGTGTGTTTTGTACAGTTCTCAGCCTGTTGATACCAACATGGTGGCTAGACATGCCCCCATGGTTCTTATTATGATTGCAAGACACCCTCAGAGATAATTGGCATGGAATTTTAAAGGGGATAGGATCCATTACACTACACACCGAGGGCCACACAGGTAGCTGGCAGGTAGTGAGAGAGGTTGGGAGCACATGAGCCTGGGCCTCTGCTCTCATTAGGGGCCAGGGTAGGGGCCTAGGGTTTGCCAGACTTCTTCTTCTTTTTTTTATTGTTGTTTAAGTACAGTTGTCTCCATTACCCTAGCCATCCCCACCTCCCACCCCTGATCCCACCCTCCCTTGGTTTTGTCCATGTGCCCTTTATGCTTGTTCCTGAAAATCTTTTCCCTCCCTTCCCCCCATTATCCTCTTCCACCTCCCCTCTGGTTACTGTCTGTTCTAGACATTGAAATTAAGAACAGACTTATTCTTTATTGGTGAACACTCCAATAAAAATGTAAGTTAAAGCATTAAAAATGCAGGAATTTAAAGCACAGAAAGAGAAAAAAGAAGTGGTCAGTAACCTGAACAGCCTGGGGTGAGGGGGCAGTTAGCCTGGCTCCTTACCTGACGGTCATGTGGCTGACAAGGTGTTTATTGGAGATAGCTGTCTCTGGTGGATGCTTTGGCAATAGACATTTTAGTTATTCATTTGCATACAAAAAGGAAAACAGTCAAGGCTTACATTAAAATATGTTCTAAAACCCATGAAAGACCTCCTTAGGAAAAAGCATATAATCTTACAAACACACATCTACACACGACATTACACGCGTGGATTTTGTACTCTTATAAATTACTCATGGTCTTCCTAAAATTCATCCTTATTCTAATGTTGGTTCTCTGGCCTTAAGTTAACAATCACTGCAAATCATGTTCTCTAAAATAAACTCAATTCTGTTGTCTATGAAGGACCCAAATAAAAATTTAAAAATAATATGAATATACAATATTTAGATAATACAGACTCTTTAAGAGCAAATGCTTTCCCCCCCTTTTTAATGCAATCATCTGTAGGATATCTATGCAGAAAATTTCTGAAAAAGCCATATAAATTTTTCACATCACCTGTTTTCATAGTCATTATCTATGTACTATGAACTCCTGCAAACACAATTCTCAAATCTACTTTCCAAAATAATTTTTCAATTAGTCAGTTGACGTGATTTCACAAAAATGTTTTCCCCCAAATCTATTTGTATTAATTACATCAGTGATGATGTTTTGATATTTTACTGTCTCTTTGTGCATTTTTTCAAGTATTTTGCTTATTAAAAGTAAAAAACATTGGCTGAAAATCATTATCTGTGGTCTTACTGGAAATCATTACATATTCTCAGTTTAGAAACACAGTTGATAAATAATAATTTCTCAAAAAATTGTGTTAAATAGAACTTAACTAAGGAATATTATTTTCCTTATTGTTAAAAATTCTTTCAAATTTTTAAATTTAATTTTTTATCTATGTTATTGGAGAAAGTACCTACCTTCCTAGATTATTAGTTTCTGTATTAAGATAATTTATGGCATAGCATTTAACAAATGCCTTAGAATATAGGAAGAATGTAATGTGACTTCCTCTTCTTTTAAATAAATCCTTTCTATTATGAATGTGATATATGCTATGAATTAGTTATATATGAATAGTTTTTAAAAGCCAGGGAGATATATATATATATATATATATATATATAAATTACGCATTGGTTTATCATATATGTATTTGCCACATGATAAATGTGGTGATGATTTATTCTACTGTGTTGAAACTGAATTGAATTATAAAACATCAGTTTAGACACAACCTTAACGTTTCATTAAATGTCAACATTTATTTCACACTTAGTGGTGTTTATAAGGAACATTTGGTAAAAATAGAAAATATTTTTAAAAATTACTTTCATGCTCCTGCCTCACTCCTCCTTTACCTAAAAATCCCATAATGTTAAAGTCCTTTCTTCCCCCATCTGATTTGATTTCTAAGAACTAAGCATTATCAGTGGTTCAGAGGTATTTTGGGTTTTTTTTAAGACTTTTTAATATACTCTCAGGGTGATGTGTGGAAGAGTAAACTTTTATTGAGAATGCATTTACCTATGTACTAAATGCCTTTCTTTTTTTTCTCTTCATGCCCACTCCCCACACTTCTCAGCTTTGGCATGTGCCCTGCGTGGCTGCCCTGCCCTCTCCTTCCAGTGGGGTTTCCCTGTTGAAGGCACAAGCAGAAGGGAAGAAGGCAGGAAGAAACTGTTGATCTAAAAATTAAGAGGCCAAAGTGAAAGGAAACAAGTGTTCATTTGAGATTAAAAAAAAATTTTTTTTTAAAGAACAGCTATTCGGCAAGCACTGACTAGATTCGGCAGAAATTCAAATAAGGAGGTGAAGGCATGAGACATTTATGAGAAAAGGGATGGGGAATAATTACATGAATAGAAAAGAAGAATTTCTGTAGGTGTTAATAAACCAAGGAAGGAATTTCTATAAGTGCAAATAAGCTAAACTATTCTCTAGCTATAAACAGTGGTGCTAATTCTAAACAACATCTTTAATTTTCAGTTCTGTAGTCAGGATGTTTGTTTTCCCATTAGCTTTACAAACAGCTTTTTGGAATACAATGTTACTTTGGTCCAGTCCAAAGCTTATTTTGCCCAGTTCAGACATTCCAAGTTTCAAGAAGCAAGATGTGCACAGCAGTCCCTCTGGAATGTCTCCCTAGTTCTCTTTTAAAATGGCTCCACCTATGTCAACTTGTCACAAAAATAAGATGATTACCCAGACTCCCTTCACTGGGTTTGTGAACCTAGGCTTTACCTTTCCAGTGTGGACAGCGGCTCTGTAAGGCTGCCCAACCTAGAGAGCTGTGTGTCTAGGTTCAGAGGCTGCTCATTCCCTTGGGATGCAATACCTAGGGGTATCAACAGCTTTCTTTTGTCACTAGCCTTGTGATACTGTACCTTCTTTTGTGAATAGCTGCGTGGCTTTCTGTTTATTTGGTTGGTTTTTGTTAAACTTTTCCCAGAAGTTTGAGTGGCCAATTTCTTCACTGCCTGGGTCTGACTGGTACATAGTCTAGGCTCACATTTATTCACTTGGTTTTATATTCATAAGTATCTTCTCATTATAATGTAGTGTCTTGGTAGGTAAATATTTTACATAGCTTTTGAAATTGATTTTTGTATTCTCAATTGAGAAAATTACCATACGTATAAGGGGCCTTATTATTTGCTTTTTAAATATCAAATTATCTTCTTTTTTCTTGGAAAACAAATGGAATCCATCTATATATGTATACAACAATATGTTCATATTTATACACTTATTTATATAAATAATTACAATAGTATTTACAAGAAAAGGGGATGTGAAAAACAAGCAACAAAACGCTTTACAAATTTCACAAATTTAGGGTCATCAAGCAGGATCTTAAAGCTGTTTACAGTAATAACCATCAAAACTATCACTCTGACATGATTAATCATAATACAGTCTTCTCTGTAAAACATATGGCTTTGAGAGAGCTTGAAAAAGACCTAAAGGCTTGGGATGGAAAGTTTCATGTTTTTGTTTTATTTTGTTTTGGTTTTGCATATCTTCTTGGCTATTATACATGTTTCTATATCATGTTATATCATTTGTCTACAATAAACTGTGGTTTCTTTCTTTTAGCTTCCATACTTAGTCCTTGGCTATTTATCATTTAATGTCAGTCTCTTCTTTTGGGCTTGTATGAGCCAAATATTCTGAAGTGTTGGGTTTTATAGATCCAAATTATGTGGTCTACATATTCCACCAGCTCTCTAGAAACAGTTGGGTGTTTTTACCTCTAGGATGTTTGACGTGCAATTCTGAGCAAGCTATTCTCTTGACAGTCCTCAATAATTTGTAGGCATATCTCCTACAAATTTGTATCTCCTTTCTGTTTTCCTCTAGATATTTATTAGAATTCACTTTTCTTTCTAATTCCTGTAATTCTTGCATGTAATATGTGTGTGCTTTCATGACCAAGATATCCCCCTGTCAGAATGCTTGTTATTTGTACTGTGTCAGTGTCACGCTTGTATGATGGTTGCAGGGCTTTGTAGGAAGGTATGTGTCACTTGGTTCTTGAGTAAGAAGTGGAAGAAGCTGATTAAAACTGAAGAGGCAAATTGGTTTACAATTGGTGAGATTTGAACGTTAGCTCACAAAGCTTGTCAGGGTTGTCTTTCTGTGTTGGGAGTTCTGGGGTTCAAGGACAATCCAGAAAACTATCATCACAATGGGAGGTCCATCTGCACATTATTCATTAAGTCCCTTGTTGCTCTTACATCTTTATCTTGAAAGCCCAGTGAGATGCAAAAAATAATTTAAAATATAATAAAATAATTATGTAACAAATATGCCTAGATACACTTCACTTTTATTTTTCTTTTAAAGTCTTGCATAAACCCACTGGTGGGTAACTTGTTTAGAAGGCTGAACATTAGAAAGATACACATTTGATTTGCTTTTATAATTGGTAAACAATCCCAGTATCTTCATGTGGAGAAAGATGAGCAAAAGGAGCATCAGAATAATTAAAGGCAAGCACAAGAAAGGTCATTGGCAAGTATCCACATGCGTATAATTTGTTCACAGAAAAATATAGAGTGAGGAGAGACCAATTATTTGGCCAGAATTACTGCCTCAACAGATCTTTCTATTTTGAAACAGTAATGATAAATGATCATCATAATGTCTCAAGGCAATGCAAAATACTTAAGAAGTTTGAGACCTTTTTTATAGTGTAGAATTGAAAACATGTAGATGAGTGGATTAAAAATAGTGGCACATTTACACAATGAAATACTATGCAGCAGAAAAAAAGAAAGAATTCTTATTTTTTGCAAAAGCATGAGTGGAACTAGAGGTTATTATGCTAAGGAAAATAAGGCAGGTGGTGAAAGACAAGTACCATATGATCTCACTTATAAGAGGAATCTAAGGAATAAAATGAACTAACGAGCAAACCACAAACAGAGGCATGGAAACACGGAATAGACTGATAGCGGTAAGAGGGGAGTAGGGAGGTGGGGACTGTTTGAAAGACGATGAAGGGATAAGTCAAAGAACATATATGAAGGACCAATGGACATCGACAACAGTGTGGGAATTAACTATGGAAGTGAGGGTTGGCGGGCTGGGGAGAGGGGGGCGAAGGGGGGAAAATTGGGACAACTGTAACAGCATAAACGCTTAAAAAAAAACATACATGAACAACAAAGAGCATTGTGAAAGACAAGGGAAAACACTGAGAATGTGCCAAGCAGCTAATAGATAATCCGAGGGTTAGTGAAAATACAGAAAGTCAATTTTTTTTTGGGGGGGTGGGGGAGAAGTGTAGTATGTAAAGACAAGCTCAGTATTTCAATATTTTCAAAATTATTCCTGGAACTTCTTTTACTCCGTGGACATAAATACCAAGGCACCATTAACTAGGGCAGCCTCTTATATTAACTTGCTAGGAAAAATCTGGAAGAAAGAGCTGCTTTATATATATATATATATGTGTGTGTGTGTGTGTGTGTGTGTGTGTATACATATATATACTGGTGGAATATATATACTCAGTACTTTACACAACTTAAATTTCTAATAAATCAGAGAGCCTGGTGGGAGAGATTTGGAATACTGGGGGACACTAGGTTCAGACTATGTACATGAATTCATATTCTATCTCTAGCATCCCTTGCTGTTAATTGTTGGGTAAGTTCCTCAACCCCTTTTAGTTTTTACATAGATGAAATAAAGGGTATAGTACATAACTCATAGGGTATTTGTGTGGGTGAAACAACACATTAAAAGAATTCCCTATAATTTATGGCACAAAGATATTGTTATTCATGGTTTGACTGTTATTATAGAATTGTGACACTTGGTAGTATAGGCAAAAACACTAGATTAAGTTTACCGTCTTATGTTCTTCAAATACCTTTCATTCTACTATCATTCGAAATCTGCTTTCTAATTTGTTCTGTAGTGACTAAAATGATTTATCTCCCAATTGCTAAATTTAATGACCTCTTCCTAGCTCATATATTTTTGACCTCGAGAAGAGATTTGGAAATCTCTGTTTTCTCCTTTGCGCAATCTCATTTGTCTTGGTCCTTTTAGTATATGAGAATTGCTTCCCATATTTGACTTCTGTCTCTGATATTTCCAATGCTGATGATTGCTTGGATTCTGTTTTGCTATTCTTTTCTATCTTTCAACCTACACATTTATTTATTGTAGTTCCATATTAAGTTCCAGTGTTTTCTGATTTAACATTCTGAAGAAAAACATAACAATCAGCCTTCCAGAGCTGTATTCTGACCCCAGGAAAAGTGCACATCCTCAGGAAAGATCAATTTTGCTTTAAAGATCTGTTTGGTGATGCATTTTCAAAAGAGGCTAATGCTAAAGTATTATGCAGGAAGCTGAGGACTCCCTGCTCCAGGCAGAGACACAGAACTGGGGTTGGCGGTTGCCACTTCTGAGAGGATGCTGGGAACCTACAGAGGGAGATGGAAAGTCCTGGTTGCCTCAGTGACTCTTCTCTGTATCCCAGCCATCACAAGGATTTACATATTTACTAGGAGCTTTGAGGAATACAGTTCTCTTCTCCACAAACCGTTTCTTGCAGCCAACACCTCCAATGCCCACCTTCAATGTCATTTTTCCCTGATGTCTGATTCTATGCAGAAATGTCTGTGGCAGCCCTCACCAGGGATATTTTGCTTCTTCGGTGTCTTTCTAGCCACACAGTCATGAGTTTCTTGAGACAAGAGGCTGTTTTTCATCTTTACCCTTCCAGTGCCTGAAAACCATTCTAATGAGGTCCTTAGGAAATGCTGACTAAAAAGGATTCTGGACATTGAGGGAAGCAGGAGCCACAGATTGGCCAGGCTCTGAGCATCTGTGCTTTTCAGACCTCAGGGGAGGGTGCCAGGAGCCTCACCTTCCTTCTGTTAATTCTGGGACTTGAGTGATTCTGCTCAAACACATCTCCATGTAAATTAGATCATGCCTATTATTTTCTACTAGGATCCCCTTTTCTCATGGGCATGTGATTTTTTATTTGTGGGGCATGGTTCCTTCTTTTCTGCCCATCAAAGAGATGGTGTTCTGCTGTTACTGAGTTATCTGCAGAGGAAAAAGGGTGCTTTTCAACCATCAGGGAAATTATTCACACATACTGCCCTTCTGATAGTTTATAAGCAGCTCTGTGCAGACACTTCTCTTGATCAGGGAGTGCGCAGGCATTACTTCAAAGCAAATGTCTTCAGAGAATGCGAAAGTCCTGAACATCTAAAATCGGTGTCATAGAGAAGCACACATATTAATTCCTGAATGAATTTTAGCATACTTTTTGTCATTCCTGAACTCTCAGTTCATTGTTCCTGCCATTTTTATCAACACAAACTCCTCCTGAAATGAATGGTTGGAGAGTTGTCAGGATAAATTTCAACAGAAATGGGGGCCCTGACATTTGGTCATCTTGAAGAGTTGCAGTGAGAACCAAGGAGTTGCCTCTTTGATCTGCAGTAGTGCTGGGATGAGAGCTAGTGTGGGATTGAGAAGCATCTGTAGTGGTAGCTGCCTTACTTAGGGCAGGAAAGGGCCAGTCCACAGGCTGCATGGCGAGGAAAAGAACTTCTAACATGAGGTGCTTACCCTCTGCTCCCACATTTGCACTGCACAGGGTACCCCTTAAAGGGAGCCTTTACTTTCTTTCCCAGGCTCTAGTGAAAAGTCCCCTCTTAGCCACTGAAGGCCTCTGCTGGAGGTCTACACTGGGGTGTGGGCTGATCCTGTGATCCATGTTTGCTATAATGGGAAACAGCCCTCAAAAAACAAAGACGTGCATTTGCATTCAGCCGGTCCGATGGTGTTGAGATGAATGCAGCACTGCCTAACCACAACCAGCCAGCACATTGCAAGGAAGACAACCCACATGGAAGGCTGATTTTTCTCACCATCTTTTTTAGAAGCTTTCTTCATGGTCATCCACCTGATGTTGTTAACGTTAAGGTAAGTGTAGCTTTACAGTTAAATACTTAGGTTTTGGAGACAGCCCTGTGTACAAATCTATGCATTGATGGATGCATTTTCCACATATAATCCATGCAACTCTTGAGGGAAGTCAGTTTTATGAGCTTCATTTCTTTCATATACAAACTGGTATATTCTAGTGCATGGATTTGTAGAGTCAATACATGAATGTAAAGTACTTTGCACAATAGCTGATGCCTATTAAGCATCCAGTGGCAGGTAGGCCCTGCCTTCAATGGCAGCATCATCATCATCCTGATTGCCTCATTGACTCGAATGGATATGGTAGTGTACATAATAAAATATCTGGCCCAGAAAATAAAATTCCAATGTTTTAACCACACATAGCACCCCATATACAATCATATATGTAACAAATACTTCTATTTCTATGGAGCTCCACAACTAATGTTTCCAGTACGCCACTCAGTATCTTCACCTAGATGAACCAGAAGTAAGGAACTTGAAATTTCTAAAGACTTAAAACATCTTTCAAAACCAGAGCCAGCTACTCAAAGACAAACTTGAATCCTCAAAGTCCAAGTGATTAGATTCAAGTAGACTTAATCAAAATTGTCTTATGTGAGCAGGTAGATTTCAGACTGAATATAAATAGGATAATTTTAAAAACCAGCAGGGAAATTATGAAAACCTATTGGAAAATCTGAGATGGTATTGTGAAAGGTTGTATTTTAATAGTTACTTTCAGTGAAGAACTACTCTGGAAATTGGGTGGTGCATTTGATGCTACAATGCACATAAACATTTCATTCTTTACATTGATGGTACACACAGTGTGCACTCAGAATACAGGATGGGGCAAAAGTAGGTTTACAGTTGTTTGTATGGAAAACAATATAATAATTAATAAAAATACAAGAACAAAATCTGGTTTGCATACTCACAACTATAAACTTACTTTTGCACTACCCTGTATACTGCATATTTATATGTATATATATGTCCATGTATATTATTCATATGTACATATGTATATATAGGGATGTGTGTACTTATATATGTAAAATGATACCCAAGAATTCACAAATAGTTACATATTTTCAAATATATAGGTTTTTGTCATATATATTATATGTTCTTTCAATTTTAAGATAATCATAAGCAATATGCTGGTTTTAGTTCAAAAATTATGCATTAAAACAGCTACATAAACCAGTAGCACATTATTATACTGATATTGGAGTGGCTTCCAAATGCACATATAAATGACTACAATAATAATAAAGCTAAAGAAAATAATCCATAATTTATGCAGAATAAGGCCACCACTTTCATATCTCTGAATAAAATGTGTTTACAGCGATCACCATTTCTCATGTAAATAAATGGCAAACCTGATTCCAACTACATCTGATAGATTATGTGACATCCTAAATTTTAACATTTAAATGTTTTACAAATTGTATACCCTTGTATTAAATTTGGCCTCAATTTTGTCATTATAAACCACAAGTTGATTATGAAATGTCAAAGAAAACCTGAAAATTACATTACCTGAAAACAAAGAAAAGTAACGAAAAAAATTTAAATGTAGTATAAATAAAGTAGTAAACTCATGAATAAAATAGATTATAAAATGATTTTAAAACAGCAAGAAGGTAAATATGAGGTAACTAATTGCATATAGTAAACATAATTGTGTTAGTGTCTAAATTCCAATATAATGAGAGTCATATTCAACTTCTGAGAAACCCTTGTGTTTTTACACAATACAGTAAAGGGTTTAGATGAAAATACTCATCAATCCATGAGCCCATGGCTATTAAGTATATTTATCATGGAAGGAAATTCCATGATTTTTACTAGCACTGGGTTATCATAAGAGATCAAGTACGAAAGCAAGTATGTGACTCACACTGAGCTATGAAGAGTAAGGATTAAAATATCTTTACTAGTATAACTTTCACCTTGATATGAATTCCTGAATGTATCATTTATAAGTCTTCTCCCTTAATGTTTCTAGTATTGAAAGGAACATGAATGTCTTTGTTCAAATTATGAATAAGCTTACTAGTATAAACATCTCTTATATTCTAAAGAAAAGCAATTAAATGTATTCTTATTCAAAGTTTTGTTTGGTTTTAATTACAAATAATTATATAGGGTAGAGCAAAATACAATAATTAATAAATAATAATTCAAGAATAAACTGTGTTTCACATACTCACAACTGTAAACCTACTTTTGCCCCACCCTGTATAAACTTTTGCCATACTTTGAAATAAATACATATTAGAATCTATTCTCCTCTCATATCCATGAGATTACTAGCTATATTCAGTCTTAAAAGGTGAAGAAGGAAAATTTGTCATAGTTCCAAACAACATTTCTATCAAATTGCAGCCAGTAAATTAAATTAAAATTTAGCAAATGTGTATTGGCCATCTGCCATGTAATAATCACTTTTAGATGCTTATGGATTAAGTATAAAAGTGAGAGATGTTTTATGTGTGTAGCACAGAATAAGATTCTATATTTTCTGGCACCTCCTTACTTGTACTTGTTTGAGCCATGAGATAGTCTAACTAGTGGTATTGTGAAGTAGGAACTGACAGTGTATAGTTAATATTATCCGTGTATCTATGCATATGTCTATGCATAAAAAACACTTCCAAAATTTTTGTTAACATATTCTGGTCACTTTCAGAATAGACAGATAACTAGGTACATAGGTAAAAAGACATCAAAGATTCACCGCTTTGTTTTATTCTAATTAATTAAAGGCTAATATGTATATCCACAAAACTCATTATATTCGTTTAATTTTTACATAAATTTCCTATGAGTGGATTGTGAATTAAGTTGTCAGGCACTTTAATTCTTTAAATCTAGCATATGTCTTCCTTTCATAATTTCCCATTGCTAGACAAGTAATAATAAATATAGAGATTTGGTATTAAATGGCTGCCAATTGAAAAGAAAAAGATAAACAGAAAACACAGCTATAATTCCATGTAGCCAATGACCAAAGCTAATCAAATTCCATGAAATTAAAGTTTTTGAAAAATGATGAAGACTACCAAGAATCAGGGTATGTGTTTTATAATCCTCCTCAGGGATTATGACTTATTCCTTAAGTAATTGATTAGTAAGTAATTGTCAGCAAAAGACAGGTGTTCATATTTTCTAATTCTGTGAGTTAAAATTGTTCTAAAGATTCTGAGAATTTAAAGATGCATTTGGAATTTTTTAAATCATAATTAGCTCAGAACATACAGTCTTGTTGAAGTCAGAGCTCCATGCGCCGGCGACGTTCATTGTCACCACTGAGAGGCCAATGCCACACCCAGAATTTACCTTTGCCAGTGGTCATGTGTACATAATATAGGCAATCAGTGTGGTTCTGCTCTCTAGCTATCTTTCAAGCATTCCTTCTGAAACAATATTCTCCATTTAACCTGAGACTTGTGATAAAAATGGAAAATATTTCATCTTCCATTCCTGCTCCTTAGTTGAAGCTAAGGGCGCTCATAAGGAAGTGTGTGTTATACATGCATCAAGTATGAAAAACTATTTCTTTCCTTCAAGAAAGCTTGTAGGACTGTAGAAAATGTATATCACAAAGAACTCTTTAATTCTGTCTCACCGATCCATTAAACCATGTGTTCATATCAACAGGTAAAAATTTATTCCCTATACAAAAATTCAGACTGTGAATCTCCGAGCATAATCACTGTGTTCTGTAAGCATTCTGGGATTAGAGAGCTAGTATCTTCTCATTTAGCATGTGATTAACCTGCACCTGTGTGGAGAAGGTGATGAACATGGGCTATCTGATCAGAATGGACAGTGCTGAGACTGTGTGTTTAATGAGAGTAATCATCAGTAAGGTAGGTATTTCTTAGGGTAAGGCATAAAGTCCACTAATGCCCTTATATTTTAAATTCCTACGGCACACTAGAACATGAGTGTGATGGTCACTCTTGAACTACAGGTACTTTAGAAGACTCTTGATAATTTTAAATAATGTTTCATTACAAGGCATGAAAGAGGTGCACAGATTTTACTTTTTTCCACATGTCTTTAATTGCTTTGATACATTGAAGGACTCTCAAGAGTAAGGAGAAAATAATAGAATTGCAAAATTTTCAAATAGGAGGCCATCCAAAGTTATTCAAATGTAAGCTCTCACCCAACTTAGTTAACCTGGCAATGAAACCTAGGATTGTACGTGAAATCCTGCCTCATCATAAATCACTTCAAGAGGAAATCTGCTATATTTTAGGAAAGCATTCATAATTAAAGAAACTGTTTGTATTTGATTATGCCCAAATATAAACAAACAAACAAATAGAGGATTGATACATATGTGTGTGTTTGCCAGTTATATGTATATATGCATGAAATAACAGAATGAATTACCTGATAGACTTGAAATTTTGGTCAGTTAAATCAGGACAGTTATGATGTTGTCTACAATATTTCCTTGTACTGCTTGAAATGTTGACCTCGACACATCATTATAAAAGCTCTGACCAAGGACACCAGTGGAATACAAATGCAGTGGTACTTTGACACTCATCATTAACTCATTCCAAAACTCGTGAAGAGTGCCAAAACCGACTGAGTACCAAGCAAATGACGAGTGATGAAGCATTTTCTCTTGTGGGCGGCAGCGTGACTCATACAAGTTCTAGCAAGTGCAGTGAGTCCTGAGCAAGTGCTGAAACATTTTTTTTTTTCTCAGCAAAATGCAACAAGTACAGTGTTTAATGAGTTCTGAAGCCAACAACTCCCAAGGTATCACTGTATCTAAATGCAAACACTTCAACTCCCTCTACAGGTCCCTCTGCCAAAACATTGAAGTTTTATATCTTCAGCCTCACCACTTACCAATCTTCCCTTACAAATGATCTAATTCATCAGCACAGGAAGTTGGGTATTCTTTAATGTTCGGTTCTCTCTAGAGGTTCCATACTTTCCCTTGCTGTTTTCTATGCCTGAAAATTCCTATCCAACCCTCTTTGTCGTCTTCTCTCTTATTTCAGCCATTAAAACCATCCTTGGAAGTTGCCTTCTCTGAGAAGCTTCCACTAAGTGTGTGAACTATTATTATCCTATGTTCAGTATGTGAACAACTTGTATTGATATTTCTGACACCAAATATTTTTTTTTCTTGCACAAACCAATTCTCCAACTCTCGGAACACCAACTGAATGTCCTAGAATTCAATCCAATTCTGATACCAATTACCCAGAGTTAGTGCAGACCCCACAGATTAAAAGCTCAGTCCCACAAAACTGTTATTTCAACACCAATCGCAAGTCTGGGCCACACAAACTTCTGATAAGCCACCTCTAAAAACTGCGGTTTCTGCTACTCGCTCCTCAGATTTGATAAATTGTTAGAATGGCTAACAGAACTAAAAAATGTGTTAAAATGTGTTTAATATGAAGGATAAAACTCAGGAGTAGCCAAGTGGAGAGTTATGGGGAGAATGGGTTTAGCAGCTTCTATGTTCACTTCAGAAGCACCACCCTGTTATAGGGGGGGAGTGGGGACGGACCCTGAAGTGATGCAGGAGAGTCTGCCCCAGGCCCGGAAGAAGGGAGGGGTTGGGAAGTACCAGCAGTGCTGGGATTGAGGCGGCAGCTGGCATGTGATAGATTTCCCCATTTCCAGGTAAGGGTAAAAAACCAATGCAGTCGTGACACAGCAGGAGGAAGCTTACACAGAGTATGTGCAAGCTAATAAGTTTACAGCACACAAGGACCGTGCAGGTTAACATGGCTGCAGGAGGAGGCCCCTACGCCGGGCATGCACCAGGCTAGTGAAGTCTTTGGATAGAGAGAAAAAGTCCTGGTACCTGCTTTTAGGAGCACGTAGGATCTGGGGGCCAGAGGTTTAAATGGAAGACAGGCAGAGTCTCACCCCTTTTTCCTTCTTCAACCCCTCACTCACCCAGTCAGGGGCCAGCAAGAGCAGGCTGAATCCCACATGCTGGACCACACCCAGGTGGGGGAGATGCGTGTCCTGATGGCAATCCATGGGATGCTGCGGCTCCATGCAGCGCAGGTCCTAGACAGCGCCCCTTCTCTCTCTTAGATCAGTGCATGGAGGCACAGGCTGGAATGCTGGCGGCTGGGGGATGCGAGCAGCCACAAACACCAGGCGGCATGGATGGAACCCCAGCACACAGCGGTCAGCAGCAGCCCCTAGCCCTGGAGTGAGAAGAGGCTGTGGTAAGGCGATGGTGGCCCCACAGGAGTGCAGTGCAGAAAAGGAGCCTGAAGCCAGAGTCATTCTCAAACAACCTTAAGTCCCTGAAGGGCAGATAAGAAGGTGATTAGGTTTCTGGAAACCAGCTCTAGTTCTGAGGGTGGCTGGATTCTTTCTGGTTTGCAAGAGATTGGCCTGGTGTTGAGTCCACTGCTTCCCCAGATTGCGCTGCCTTTACTAAAGACCTTTTTCCTTCCCCACCAGACTCTGTTTTATGCCTGTGTTTGGCAGCAGGTGGCCAAATTACATCCTGATCAGTAGCAACCATGCCAGCACCTTGATGTGTCTATAACAGAGTGAAATGCTTGGCATCTCTGACTCCATCTTGTTCAAGCCTGCTTTGTACCCATGGACTTTAGGTTAATAGATTCTTCTTAGTCTTGCAGGTAGTCATGTTAATCATTAGAGAAATTCTGCTTGAAGTTTAAGTTTTACAAAAACAGCCTCTTACCAGAAACTGCCTCTCCCAAAGAGATAAGGGAAGTATGTATTGTTTAACTTTGCAAAAGGACTCACACCAATTAAAGTCAACAGACTAAGATCAAAGCAATCTTCTTCAGACCTCTAGTGACATTCAGATGTCTGCAATCCTCTATCAACCTCACACCCCAGCCATTTCCTTCTTCTCACCATCTTCTCTGCTTGCTGGCTTTCTAAGTAAAATTGCTTTCCCTGACTGGATATCTTGTCACTCAACTTATAGCTGTCATGTGGCAACCAGTAAGGTTGGACTGCGTTACATGTTCACCAACCCAGAAGCTTACCGAACCCAGTTGTTTAGGGGTATTTTTGGAGCTTTCATTAAATAGGCATAATCGATTAAATCATTGACTATTGATAATTCATTTCAACTTCCCTCCGCCTCTCCTCCCCAGAAGTCAGGGAGTGGGGCAGAGAAGGTTGACCCTCAATCATTCCTGATCTCTCTGGTCATCAGTTCCCATTCTGAAGCTATGGAGGGACCTCCAGGAACTGGTCATCTTATTAGCATGCAAAATGCGTATTTGTCACTCCAGATATTTCAAGAGTTTTAGAAGCTCTGTGTCAGTAATTGGGGACAAAGACTAAATATATATTTCTTATTGTGTCACAGTGTCATTTGTTGTTCTTTTATATATGAGGGGGACCCAAAAAAGGAACTTATTTATAAAAATATGTGTGTTTATTCTCACACGTGTTAACTTCACCTTTGAAGTATTCTCCACTTGATGCAACACGTGAACTGAAACTTTTTCACTGCTCAAAACAGTTTTTGAACTCGACCATTTTGTTGCCTTTTAGTGCTTCTGCTATTTTTTTGTTTCACCTCCTCCACATGGGCAAAATGTTCCCCTTTGAGGATAGCAACAAAACAGTCACTCAGGGTGTAATCAGGTGAAGAGGGAGGATGGGGCATGGGGATTATGCTGTTTTTGGTCAAAAACTGATAAACATTCAGTGCAGTGTGGGCAGGTGTGCTCATAAATCACTCATCACAAAATGAGCAAATGCACTAAAAGGGTCTTCAAAAAAATTCAGTGAAGCTCAACACAGTGTCTCACAACAGTGCCAGCTGGTACCCTGATACAGATGTGTTCCTGGAACACTCACCTAGCAAGGGAAGCCTGTACTACAAGGGATCCACCTTCCAGAAGGTAATTCCAGACCAAAATAAAAAGCCATTTTGGGGGGAAGCCCTCCCTTGTATTTCTTAAATCTTCAAAACTTAGACACAAAGAAAAGATTCTTTAAATTCTGGTTAGAAAAGATATGTAGTTTGTATATTGGCTCCATTGGCAGAGATAAAAAAAGAATAGTTCAAAAGTGAGCCTTCATAATTCAGGAAGATGTATGCTCTGAAATGCATATACTGGTTTTACAGTCAGTATGGTTCTTACTCAGGTACCACCATAGCATGCATCAGAAAGGGCAGCTAGAGTGAGACAGGCTAGTAATCCAGGATGAGTAGAATAGGGAAACTGAGGCTGACAGTTAAACAATTATTTTTAATTTGAAAAAAAATGTACATCAATATCACAACAAATAATCATTATCTACCTCCTCTACTCCCAGGACTAAATTTAATAGATGGATATTATATGTAATTTGATATGTGGAATAATGAAAACTTTTATATACTGTGAGTATAAATGGACATAACCACTTTAAAAGGCCTCTGGCATTATCCACCAGCACAGAACATTTTCATGCAGATGACTCGGTAATCTACTTCTAAGTCTGTAATAAAAAAAATTATATATAAATGTATACCAAAAGACACTTAACAGAAATGTTGACTCTAGCACTGTTTGCAACTGTCCCAAACTGGAAAAGCCCCACGTCCATTAACTGAAATATGGATGTAAAAATTATGGTATATTTTTCAATTCAATTCTTTACAGAATGAAAATAAATAAACTAAAGCTACACAAATTAACACAAACAAATATCACAAACATAGCACTGTGAAAAAGCCAGCCTCAAAGAGTACATAAATCGGTGGGGGGGAAGATGGCGGCGAGTTAGGAGGAACAGAGTTTACGTCCTCCTACCCACTGGTTGATTTTCTGAGGAACGGGGCGAAAACCCAGCAGTATTCCAACACATATGATGATTGATGCCCAAGATTACAGGGGAATTTGAACATTCATATGGTAAGCAGAGTGCATCGGAAGGAAAGGGTCCCCATCAGGACAAACCCGGGGAGTGGGGTGGGGCTTCGGTCCCAGACCCAGCAGCCGCCCGGATCGGACGAAAGATTCTTGGGGAGGGAGCCAGATTAGGATTTGAGAGTAGTCAGATGCTTGTTTTGTCTGGCGAGCGTAAATAGGTAGAATTTTTCAGAGAGGAAAAACAGTGGCGGTACGTGGCTATTTGGAGAGGCCCCGCTCTCAACAGTCGCAAGGTCGGGTGCGAGACCCGGGATCGGTGCAGGACCCGGGATCGGTGCGCTACCAGGAGCGGTAGGCGACCGGGATCGGAGGCCCAGGGAACTCGGCCTGTATCACGGAGGGAGAGCAAGGTCGGCCCTTGGCCCGAGGAGGCTGGCGCTTCCACCAAGGGGAATTGGAGCCTGTTTGTATCCGGGGTCCGAGGCATTTCCCAGCCCATACCAGAAGTATTGGAAACAGCTTGCAGTCAGCGAATCTCTGGCCGAGTGCGGCCTGGGACACCGAACAAGGGAAACCGGGGACCGTGCACACCCGGCGACCCGCGGACCATTCGTACACAGTTCAAAAATACTGGGGACAGTGCACAACTGGGCCTCTTGGGCGCATAATCCAGGGACAAAGAAGTGAGCGAACACTGGCGCACAGCTCAAAAATACCAGAGAGAGTGCGCGATCAGGCCTTTC
>PVJI01009342.1:0-65974 GCA_004026765.1 Micronycteris hirsuta
CTTTCACCCCTTTTCTTCCAGGCAAAATCTCTCTTGCTTCCTAGGCCTCGTGGCAAAAGGAGCTACCCAAAGCCATGTGGTCCTCTCTCTGTCTCTCAGGCCGAGAGGTCCCTACTCTTCCAAAGTCTCGTGGTCCAGACCCTCCCACTGCATCTCTCCTGCATTCTTCTGAACTGCTAAGAGAGAGAGAGAACTCTGCATCGCTGCTACATCTTGCTTCCCAGCTTCCTAAGCTTCATGGCAAAAGGAGCCCCAAAGCCACGGGGTTCTCCCCTCTAGCAGAAAGCAGTGTGTTCCTCCTTTCCCAGTTACATCTTGTGTCAGTCACTTCCATACCCCTGGCCACAGCTATTTAACATATCTATAACACCAGTTAAAGGTTATAGATATGCTAAATGACCATGCCAGAGGTGAGCTGCGAAGTTGCTGCTATACAAAACAGCTCTGAATGGTCCTGCTCCAGCAGTCCCATCCCCTGCCCCCAGTTCAGACTTGTGGGAGTGGGGACATCCTATACATATTTTTCTAATATTTCCTGGACACCTTGAGTTCTGGACCCATAACAAATCCCTATTTGGGCCCACTTCTTGGCTGCACCCTGTTACAATGTAGCATATAAAATGAGATTTGTAAAAGGTAATATTTGAGCAAATTTTATTAAATCTAATAAGAGATTTAGTATGGCTAACCAAAGTGAAAAACTTTCCAAGCATAAGGAACAACCAGTTCAAAGACCTTGAGATGGGAATATTCCTGACATGTTTAAAGAAAAGCACAAAGCCTGTACCTCATTGGAGAGAAGAAAGAATTATAAAACCTTGAAGTCCATTGCAAGAATTTCTGCTTTCACTCTGTGTAACTGGAGTTCATTGGGAGGTTTTAAAAAGAGTGATGAAATAGACATCTGGCTGATATGTTGAAAATAGGCTAGACAAGAAAAATGACAAGAGACAAGATTGGAAGCAGTATTATAGGTAAGAGATGTTGGGGGTTGGACCGATGCGGTAGCGGTGGGAGAGTGATATGTGTGGTCAGAACCCATCAACAGTTCTAAGTTAAAGCCAACATGATTTCTTTACAAATTCTACCTGGGAACTAAGGTTGGAATAAGGTTTTCCATCAGCTGAGATAGATAAGGTTGTGGATGAAGCAATTTGAAGGGGAAAATTAGAATTTCAGTTTTGGCTATATTGAGCTTGTGATAAATTTTGGACATCCTAGCAGGGGTGTGGAGTTGGATATATATCTGGAGTTTATATACTAGCTGGAGACATTCATCTGTACATCATGGGTGCATAGAAGATATTAAAAGATATGAGGCTGTTATGATATCCTCTAAGAGAAGCGTAAATATAGAATTAAGTCCAATATAAAGAAGTTGGGTAGCAAAGATGACAATTAAGAATGATGAATTTCAGGTTGACAGTTTTATTTATTGATTTTTTTTGTCAGCACTTTAAAATATTATGTCTGTACCCTGGCTGGTGTAGCTCAGTGGATTGAGCTCAGGCTGCAAACCAAAGGGTGGCTGGTTCGATTCCCAGTCAGGGCATATGCCTGGGTTGCAGGCCAGGTCCCCAGTGGGGGCCATGTAAGAAACAGCCACACATTGATGTTTCTCTCCCTCCCTTCCCTTCTGTCTAAAAATAAATAAATAAAATCTATAAAAAAATAAAATAAAATATTATGTCTAATGTATTATCAATGGTTATTCGGGCCATTTTAATCACTGTTACTTCATGCAATGTGTTATTTTTTTCCTCTTGTTTTTAATATCTTCAGTTAATTGTGGTTTCCTGCAGTTGACTATGATGTGCTATGTGTGGTTGATTTTTATTAATCCCCTTTGGTATTTAGTGCGTTTTTAGATTTATAGTTTTATGTCTTTCACTAAATTCTGGAAACTTTGGTCATTAAGATGCCAAATATTTTATTTTCCCATGAGTGGATTCTGGGATTCTGGTTATATATCTGTTAGAATGTTTGATATTTCTCCACTTGCCCCAGAGTCTATCATTGTTTTTTATCATTTAAAACAATCTCTTTTTCAAATTAAGTGATTTATATTAATTTATCTTCAATTTCACCAAATTTTTCTTACTCCATTTCTATTCTTTAATTCATTCATTCATTTTCAATTCCATTCTACTAATCCTATTGAATGAATTTTTGTTTCAAATTATGTGCTTTTCATTTTTAGCATTTTTATTTGGCCCCTTTTAAGAGTTTATATTTCAATGCTGAAATTATTTTTATTTATT
The DNA here is from genome assembly GCA_004026765.1 of Micronycteris hirsuta. Classification (NCBI taxonomy): domain Eukaryota; kingdom Metazoa; phylum Chordata; class Mammalia; order Chiroptera; family Phyllostomidae; genus Micronycteris; species Micronycteris hirsuta. The sequence continues at coordinate 2,262 of PVJI01009342.1, forward strand.
TGAGTATATTTTTATTAGTGTATTGAGTATAGTTATAGTAAATTAAATTTTTGTCTACTAATTCTAATATGTTTGTCACTTTGGATAATGTCTGTTAATTATTTTTCTCTTAGAAAAAGTCACGTTTTTATTTATTTTTATTTTCTGCATGTTAAACATTTTGGAATGTATTCCCAGACATTTTTGGATGATGGGCTGCAAAATGTCTACACTCTGTAATGTTCCCCTGAAAATTATTATTTTTAATTGGCTTGTAGTTAATTTAGCTAAAATCACTGTTAAAACTTCACCTTCAGTGTCTGTAAGCCAAGTTTCAAATCATTGATTTTTACTTTAGCCAGGCTGCATATAATCTATTTTATTTATTCCTGGGTCAGGGCTTAGTCAGGATTTAACCATGACCCTTAGCCACACTAGGACCTACCTTTAGGTTTAAACACACTGGAAAAAACCTGATGCCATTTATTTCCTCCCAATGTCGACTCCTTTCCTCTGCTGGTTTGCTTTTGTTCACTCCCCATGGACTCCACCTAATTCTTGTTGCTGATGTTGTTTTTTCGTGTTATTTTATTTTATTTTTGACATTTAGTTTTATCTCTGAGACATTTGGTTTCATCAGAGTTATTTGGTCATACTAGAAGCAAATGTTCAATTAGTTGTCTTCCAATTCTAATTTGTAACTGTCAGATAGCAAGCCTTATGCCTCTAACAAAAGCATCGAGGCCTAACTAGGAATCTTGTCAATGACACAATACAGACTGCAGTTTTTTTTTTTGTTTTGTTTTGTTTTTTAAAGATTTTATTTTTATTCATTTTTAGAGAGAGGGGAAGGGAAGGAGACAGAGAGGGAGAGAAACAGCAATGTATGGTTGCCTCTCACATGGCCCTCACGGGGACCTGGCCCGCAACCCAGGCATGTGCCCTGACTGGGAATCGAACCGGGACCCTCTGGTTCCCAGCCCGTGCTCAATCCACCGAGCCACGCCAGCCAGGGCCAGACTGCAGTTTTTATCAATAACACTAGGCTATGAAAGGGAAAAAGAATCAACTTTCCAAGAGAACGAGTCCTTGTTTGTTCATTTCTTCTTGACTTGTTTATTCAACATACTTTTGTAAGCTATATACTTAATCTATGCATTTGTAATACAGCTGTCAAGAAGATTATGCAGCTGGCTTTATAGAGCCTATATTGCAGGAAAATGAGAGAAATATGAAACAGTAAGCAAGTATGTGAGAAAATTGTCTAGTGTGATAGAAGGTAACAAATGCCATGCCAATTAGGGGCATGGAAACAGAGTTGTGAGTGACAGTGGCACTTGAGGGTTTGAAGTTGTGAATAGGTGCATTACTTCATTGACAAGTAAGGTATTGAACACATAATAAAGGAGACAAAGTGAATTAGCCTAGTAGATATATGATGTCCACATTCTTAACAGGAAAGACCTCTAGAACCTACAAGCGAGGAGGTCAGTGTGTCTAGAAGCCAGTGATTCATATGGTGAGTAGTGGAAATTGAGGACAGAGGTGTAACAGTGAGAAATTACATAGAACCTGTTTGTACATTGTATGGAAATCAGCTTTTATAGTGAATGTGAAGGGAGAGCCTTTAGAAGGGTTCAAGCACTGGTGTGATAATGTCGTTTGTGGAAATCACATTCTTTCAAGGGATTGCAAGGAAAGCATTTGAGAGGCCCACGTAGGCGAGTCGTGCATGGTAAGATTTATTTGGGTGAAAATAGAAAGCTGCCTCCGGGTTCCCAGTGTCTTATCTCCATCTATTCCACTGTGGAAAAAGTACAACTTTGTCTTCATCAGGCCCACAAATAAGGGCAAATCCCGAGATTCTGTGCCATGTCAAAGTTTAGTCCATACCAAAGCTTAGTCCAATTCCCAGCTGTACTCTGGCCAGCTCATGCTGCTGAATCCAGTACCCAGGCTTGGCCTGGAGATTGCTTGAAGTCTGTGTGGCTACCAGTCCCACAGTTGCTAGCACCACTTGGTTACTATGGAGAGAAAACACGCAAACATTGGGTAAAGCACATGTTATCCAACGTGAGAAAGAGCTTCTTTATTAGGCTGATGATATTATCTCAGACTTAGGACAGACAAGGTGTTTCCTTAAACTAACCAATTAACTTACCAAGCTGGGTGCACTCCCTAACCAATCTATTTCCTTGAACTTCTGGGCATGCTATGTCACCTATCCAATCTGTTCCCTTTCCCAGGCTAGACAGACAGGCCTCTCTGGTTACCATATTGGCTTCCACAGCACGTGCCTTATACAAGCACCTCTCCCTGAAAAATTTTGATTTCTTCTGTGCATGTGCTTACCAACCCCTATGCTCCCACCACCCCAATATAGTATCAGAGGGCAGGCTGCTCCCTACATGGGGGAAAGGAGGGCTATTAATTCCCGTGGCAGGGCAATGCTGCTGTCCCCTAAAGTGTATGAAGCTGTAGCTTCCTGGTTAAACAGGTTTATGCTCCCTAGTTGATTATGCTTAATAATGCTTCAGTTGTTTTGCTGCATTTCTTTATTAATATTTAGCTACCCACACTACCAATTTTATGTGACTTAGACAAAACATCAAACCAGCTGCTGTATTGAAAGTTGACTGCAGCAAAGAACTCAGTATGTTTATGGATAACCAATGTTATGGCATAACCTGACCTTGTAATTCTTATTACAAGACACCCTTGGCAATAACCATCAGGAAACTTTAGCGGGGGTGGGGTGGGGGTGGGAGGGGGTTGTTTATTACTCACAGTTCCTGGAATACACACAATGCACCCAGGGCCACACAGCATGGTTATGGGTAAAGAAAGAGAGAACCAGGGGCCAGGGATTCTGCTTTTTTGGGGGTCAAGGATGAGGACCTAGAGTTTCATGGGTGCATTCTTTATTGGTGACTTTAAAACATAAGAGCTGGAATTAAAAGCATTAGAAGAGAAAACTAACATCTCAAGTGGTCAGTTATGGAAAGTAACCAAGATCTTGAACACAGAGGAGACTAGGAACAAAGTGGGCACGGGCAGTGGGGAACCAGCACTGCCTGGCTCCTTTTCTAGTCTATGGCTGGCAAGGTGTTTACTCCAGAGAGCCATTATTGAGGTAGATGTCTCTCTGAAGTGGATTCCTGGACAAGCAATCAAATCTTATGTCAGGCACTTGTATTACAAGTGAAAGAAAACCCACCTGTCAAGACTTACACTGTAAAAGCTATCAAAGCATTGCAATTTATTCACAATGGGGAATCATACCAGGCTATTACCCATTAGAAGTGAGACATAGGTTAAAATGATGAATAGTTTTCTAAAGTAGACAAAAAATTCCTTATGAATTGTTCTTGGGGGATAAGAAAAGTAAAGGGGTCAAGATAACTCCAAAATTCTTGGCTTAATCAATAAAAAGCACCAAAATAAGGAAGCATATTAAGGTATATTGAAATGAAGTAGGTGTGTTGGGGGGTGGAGATTAAAACTGGTTTTGGTCATAGAGAGTTTGAGAGAGCTTTTTAGCTATCAAATTGAAGAGGTTGAATAAACAGCTAGCTATGTGACTCTGAAGTATGAAGCTAGACCTATGACTCACGCAAGAGTGTGAGCTAGAAACATCAATTTGATAGGTATGTACACTGTTCAAAGCCCTCGGAGTGGATGACAAGGGAGTAAGTGTAACCACAGTCCAAAGAAGCACCACCAGGTCCAAAACCTCTTCAGCATTAACTCATGACAGTCCTTAAGTTATCTCTATGTGAATCTGTGACCCTGACAAAACATGAAAGTCATTTTTGCTATAAATGATTTATCTAATTCAAGAAAACAGTAGTAAAGATTAAATGCCCACCTAGCTGGCTAATGATTAAAAAACACTCTTAAAATAAGAGCAAAAAAAGTAGCGATTATTTCTCATAAAAGACACAAAGGATAGATGTCTATGTTTAGCAAATAATCAATTATAATTTTCCTTGTGCTTAAATTAATTAAGCATAGACTTTGAAGCTGTGCTAAAAGATGCTTACATATAACTAATATATTAAAAAAAACAAAAGTATAAAATTAAGAGAGTGGGAAGTGTGTCATGTATGAATCCAACATCTTTTATCACATTCCTTTTACTATTTTTTCAGCAACAGAATGAAATAAAATAAAATTATATTGTAATTTCAGAGAAAATATACACAAAGGCATAGTTAATGATGGTCTACCTGAATCTTATAGAAAGATTTACTGAACTGGTAGACTCTGATGCTTGAACTCCTAATTTCCCCTTTTGTATATTAGGTTAAAATGTTCTGCTATAAAATATTTTATTTTTGAATACAAAGATAAAACTTCCCAGGTAAAAGAATATGTTATGTTTATATGAAAGTTTTTATATTAAACAATTCAAGAATATTTTTCCCAACTTTATAAATAACATCATTTCCCACACTGCTGGACTTCAGCTGCTATTAAGTCACTAGTCATCACCAGCAGGCAGTAATTTCAGACCATAAAAAGTAATAATGACATGTCCTATTTAGTGGACTGGGATCTTAAATACATGGAGCATGTTGACTGTTGTGCCTCAAGCAATCTCTGCCCAATAAATTGTAAGCCATCTTATTCTCAGGAGTAGATATTTGTCTCTAAAAGAACAAATTTGAAAGGAGAAACTAGATAACATCTTTTATTTTCTACTGGGTAGTTGTGTTATACCCCCTAAGTGCAACATGCTTTCCACGCCCTCCCTACTCATACAACGTGATTATACACATTGGGTTCCAAGACCAGCATTTGCTTGTCTTACTAAGAAAATCATGTAGCAATTGATGACTAAATAACTATGGTGAATGACTATACGGAACCACCCCCACTCCACTAAAATTCTATTGAGAAGTGATTTCCCTAGTAGTAGGACATCTCTGATCTGCCAATACTTTTTTTATTTTTCAAGTACAGTTTACATTCAATGTTATTTTATATTAGCTTCAGGTATACAGCACAATGGTTAGACAATCATATGCTTTAGAAAGTGTTCCCGCCAGTATTTCTAGTACCAACCTGGCACCATACACAGTTATTATAATAATATTGACTATATGCCCTATGCTCTACTTTATATCCGCATGACTAACTTGTAACAACCAATTTGCCAATACTTTCCATAATTTCAGAAATAAGCTCTTTAGAATGGATTGATTTTATTATAGTCCTACATTAGATCTGTTAATTGGTGGGAATGAAAACACATTTAAATGAACGATACCCAAGGTAGAAAAAAAATTTTACTTACTGCCTCAAATTTGCATTTTTGATGCTCACAGATTCGTCTACCCAGAGCCGTAGCTGTGATTGAGAATGCAATGCCACTGCTTCTAGTCTCTCTTTCTTCCACAGATCAACCTAAGTATAAATGTTATTGTATCCTTACTTAACTTTGATCTATGATAACTTTATCCTTTGTAAGGCTCCATTCTTACAGCATGTTCTTATTATTTCCACCTTTCCTAAAGCACCATTTCTACTCTGATTTTTTTAAAAGATGATTTATTACTTATATGTCCATGTTTCTATGCAGCTGGCACCTTTTGGTTATCAAGTTTCAAACTGAATTTTAAACAGATAGGATGTCTCCTATTTGTTAAAACTAGTGTTCTGAGGTCTCTAAAGCATTAGGTAATTTTTAACAATTTAGTAAGATTTTTGTTTCTTTTTTTACTTTATTCTTTTTTTAAAGATTTTATTTATTTACTTTTTAGAGAGAGGAAGGGGAGGAGAAAGGTAGGGACAGAAACATCAATGTGTGGTTGCCTCTCACGCACACCCTATTGGGGACCTGGCCTGCGACCCAGGCATGTGCCCTGACTGGGAATCGAACTGGCAACGCTTCAGGTCACAGCCAGCACTCAATCCACTGAACCACACCAGCCAGGGCTCTGCATTTTTTGTTTAAAATAGCACTTTATCAGTTCTCATTTTCCCCTTTTCATTAAATTTATTCAAGTAACACTGGTTAACAAAATTATAGAGGTTCCAGGTGTACAATTCTACAACACATCATCAGAACACTATATTATGTATTTACCACCCCAAGTCAAGTCTCCGTGTGTCACTATGTATCCTTCCATACCCTTCTCCACCCCCTCCCCCCACCTTTCTCCCAGCAAGCGCCTCACTGTTGTCCATGTCCTTGAGTTTATTTCTCTTTTTTCCTCTTTGCTCAATCCTTCCATCTCACCACCCAGCCCCCAGCCCCACACAGCCTGCTCTCTGTCTATGAATCTGTTGCTATTTTGCTTATTAGTTCATTGTGTTTGTTAGATTCCACTATGAGTGAAATCATATGGTACTTGTCTTTCTCTGACTGGCTTATTTCACTTAGAATAATGCTCTCCAGGTCCGTCCATGCTGTTGCAAAAGGTAAGATTTCTTTCATTCGCTATCATTTAGAATTAGTGAATCAACAAACAACAAGCACTGGAGAAGGTGCAGAGAAAAGGGAATCCTAGTGCACTGTGGGTGAGAACGCAGATGGTGAAGCCATTGTGGAAAACAGTATGGAATTTCCTCAGAAAACTAAAAATGGAACTGCCTTTTGACCCAGCAATTCCACTGCTGGGAACATACCCTAATAATCCAGAGTCACCATTCAAAAGAACTTATGTACCCTACGTTCATAGCAGCACTATTAACCATAGACAAGTACTGGAAACAGCCTAAGTACCCATCAGTAAATGAGTGGATCAAAAAACTGGTATATTTACACAGTGGAATACTATACAGCAGAAAGAAAGAAGGAACTCCTGCTTTCTGCAACAGTTTGGATGGAACTGGAGAATATTACACTAAGTGAAATAAGCCAGTCAGTGAAAGACAATACCATTTGGTCTTACTCATAAGCGGAATCTAATGAACAAAATAAACTAATGAACAAAATAGAATCACAGGCATGGAAACATGGAGCAGATGGAAAGTGACCAGAGAGCCAGGGAGAAGGGAACAATGGTGGAAAGAAGGGGAAGGGACTAGACAAACAACATGTATGGATAACCCAAGGACACGAACAGCAGTGTGGGACCACATGGTGGGGAGGGTAGAGGAGGGCAAAGGGGGAAAAATTGGGACACCTATAATAGAATAACAATAAAAATTATTTTTAAAAAGAGTTAAAATATAATAAAATAAATAAAAAGGTCTTTATTTTGCATAGATTCATAGACTATTCTTACTAACAGTATAATTTTAGATATGCTAGTTCATTTCAAATAACAATTTGTTGTCTTTGCCATTATTTCCTTTGAGAAAACAAATATTAATCTTACTGCTATTTATTTGCAAAAGTGGTACTGTATTCTGTTTCTCTCACTGTTTCTTATATTATTTTCTTGCCTTAGACCTTTAGCAGATTAATTATGATGTATCATGTTAGTATTACTTATTTATCTTGTTTGGCATTCCCAATACCTCATGCATATTTAACTTTATCTGTTTTATCAATTTTGAAAAAGTCTAGTCTATTATCTTTTCAAAGATTTATTTTATCCATTTTCTCTGCCTTTCTTCAAGACCTCTTATTACATATATGGCAAAGTTATCAATCTGTCCAATAGTTTTTGTTTTCTTCTTCCTATGCTTCAGTTTGTATATTTTAGGGGATCTTGCCATGAACTAAATTCCCCCAAATTTACATATTGAAGGCCTACTTTCCAGTGTAATGGTATTTGGGGGTGAAGCCTATAGGAGATAATTAGGTCATGAGGGTGGAGTCTTAATGAATAAAATTGGAGCCCCTGTAGGAAGAAATACAAGAGAGATTCTCTCTCTCCCTCTCTCTCTCTCTCTTTCTTTCTCCCCCACCTGTCCCTGTCCCGCTCTCCCCTCCCTTTGCCTCTGCTAGATGAGTATATAGTAAGAAGGTATTCATCTGCAAACCAGAAAGAGGACTTTTATTAGGAAATTAATCTGCTAGTACCTTGACCTTGGAATTCCTTGCATCTAGAAATGTAAGAAATAAAAGGTTACTGTTTAAGCCATCAAGTGTGTGATATTTTTTGTTTTAGCAAAAAGACTAATATAGGACTAATATTTTAGTGTATTAATTCTTTATTCAACCGTGACTGATCAGCTATTCAACCTACCTTTTGAATTTTCCCTTATAGTTATTGCACAGAAAAATCATAAAGTAATAATCTGGGTTTTTTTCCCTCTTTTTTATTTCTCTTTCTTTTCTTACTATTTACAGTTATCTACTGAAATTTTCATCATGCCCTTTATTTCATGAATAGTAATAATAGTTATTTAAGTCTTGATCTGATAATTTAATTATCTCATGTTAGTGTGTTTCTTTTGTCTGTTTTCTGCTGATTATTCTTCTTCATCTGTTTTCATCTGTTTACATGACTAGCAATTTTTATTGAATCTTGAACCTTTAAGATATAAGCTAAGGTTTTCATATTTTATAGGGAATTTTCTATTTATTTTGAGTTGCAGTTGATATAGGCATATATCTTCTTCTTTAATTGGAACCAAGGTTGAGATGATTCAAATGTTCATCTTAAGGTTCTTTCTTGTAGGCACGGGTTTATTTCCAGTCTATTCCTACTCTTACAGTGAGAAATGTCAAGTATTCCAACCTAGGGATTCTTCTAGGAACTCTTTTTTCTGGGAGACTCTGAAGTTCAATCTTTTGTTCTACATTTCCTCACGAGACTTCTGTATCTCAATACTCCTTCAACAGGTTTGGATTTGGCAAAAACTGCAAGGAAAGAATCTGTGCTAAACATTACAATCAAGTCTTCGCGGTTCCCTTTGCTTTAACTTTTTTCTCTCTGTTCCTTTACTGCCTCCACAAGTCAGTTTATACATTATTTATATATCTTGGCCAGATTTCTAAACACTACTCCTTTTTCATGTTTATGGGAAAATATTTCTGCAACAAAAAAGACATCCATATTTATTCTGGGTGTCTCCAATTTTATCCCCCATCTCCTACTAAATGTGAGCATTGACTCGGGGCACCCACGCTCCACAGTGCATGCCAATTAATATTACACTTCTGTTTCTAAAAATGCCATAAAAATGAAAGTCACTTTCAGTAACAATCTATTATTTGTATTTTAACTTAATTTTTGGCATAAAATGTTTCTTCGATCTTAGTTCATTGATGGATTTAACATCTTGTATTATGTATTTTCTCCAGTGTTTCCCCGCCACCGTTCAAGGGATTGTCAAGGTGTACTTGGCATACAGCTGGAAACAGCAGAGTGTTTTAAATATATAAGATATTTTATAAACAATACATTGTAAAATGAATAAGTAATGCTATAAAATATTGAAAATATTAGTTCCAATTGAGAAAAATTTGAAATGTTTAAGGAACTTATAGTCATGGGAAATACTTGTGAGCTTAAATCAGGAAGTGAGTTGCATAAAACCTTGGAATTAGAAAGTAGCGGTCTGCCAAATCCAGACCACTTGTGCAGTCTACCGAGTATACAATTTTAACTTAAAACTTAATTTTGTTTTCTTAATGGTATAGCTAGTTCTCTTTAGATATGTTTAGGTTATTTTAATAGTATTTTGCTAATTGTTTTTTTTTATGTTTTATATTTTAAGTGCTTATTTTAACCTGCCTCTGAAGATTTCTATATACATTGTGTGATTCTAATTTTCTTCATGCTTTTGTTTCTGCTGGGTTTCACTCTTGCTAACTTATTTTTCTTTCATTTTGCTTTATATAGTTATACTTTCAATCGTTTCATTTTTTATGTATTGTAATATTCTATGATCTAGTTTGACCTATTTTCTTTCAGTGAGGATTTGCATCTGCTTTAAGTGGATAACTTATGCTACTAACAACCCAAAACACTTTAAATTACATTTTCTCAACACTTGTTTTTTATAGTACTCTGTAAATTTGGGCATCTGAACCTTTTGAAAGCAAAACATTAATTATGAATTCTCAGGGGTGATTTCTACTCTCAGTTGTTACATAAGCTTAAACAATTCACTCATTAACTCATGGACTTTCTTTATTTGTAAAAATACATATCAATAATGTTTAACCATGTCACCATATAACAAAATGCTACTACTTCTTGCTTATAAAAAGTGTTGCTTGCAAGTAGGTATTTCCTCATAAGAATATGCCTGGTAAATTGAAAAAAAATAAACCCAAAACTATTTATTTTGAATCTTCTTGAGAAAGGCTAGGATAAACTAAAATATGTTGGACATACATTTTTACTTTATTTGCACTGTGGTAATTTCAGAGATTCAAGAAAATACATAGAATTTTATCTATTCCTAGTTATCAGATTATAGACAGCTATAAGCCTTTGTTACTCTCTGCCAGCAAGTATATGCTAATTTCATGATAAAAATTGAAGAAAAAAATATTTCTCTTACCAGAGTAAAACATTCATTTTTAAATATAAAAATTTGGCTCAGCTCCTTAAAGGTAAGTCAGCTGCTAAAAATAATATGCTTATTTCCATGCATGATACATAAATATGTAGAGAGAGTTTAAAAAGACAAAAATAGAAACAAAACTTTCAATACATTTTATGCTAAATGTTTTCCAAAAATTTTTGAGAAGGAGCAGATGATAATTAGGTTTAAATAAAGCACTATTAGAAATGTATCTCTTATTGGAATGTTTCAGTTTTTTTGAGAATTTAAATACATATTTAAAAAATTAGTTCCTTTCATACTAATTATTTTAGACAATAGTAAATCTAGAGTAGAATTAGAACTGACTTTTCTATGAATAGCTATGCCATCAGAGAAAAACATTTTACATATTAGTGTTTTAAAAAAACCAAAGAATTAGGTATAATTTTACTCTCTAATGAAAATAAATTTATTGTAAAAATTCATGATTATTTTATGGTATACTCATATCGTATGAAAGCAAACTGGACAATAGCAATTTTTATCTTGAAGTTGTACAAGAACATTATTAATTAACACCAATTAATAATACTTGATGCAACAATAAGTCATTGTTAGCAAAGGTAATTGTAGCATTCTGTAAACAGTATGATTTATATAAATAATCAAGAACATAAATTAGCAACAAATATAATTAACATTGAATTTTTGAGATAATGATGATAAACAGCAACCATAGTAGAATGCATACAAAGTCAGAATTTCAAATGAATATACAAAAACAATATTTATATAAACTACTATAAGGGAGAAGTAAACAAAATTTGAAAGTTAAAGCATATCAGCAATTGAATCACCTCCATTGAAATAAACGACCAAGACATAATACTAGAAATTGAATTAAATGTCTAAAAACATTTTGGGGTATATTGAAATGCTTTAAGAAACTCAAAAGTTGTCCTGGCTGGTGTAGCTCAGTGGACTCAGTGCCAAACCTCAAACCAAAGAGTCACTGGTTCAGTTCCCAATCAGGGCACATTCCTGGGTTGTGGGACAGGTCCCCAGTTGGGGGCCTGCGAGAGGTAACCACATATTGATGTTTCTCCCTCTCTTTCTCCCTCCTTTTCCCTCTCTCTAAAAATAAATAAATAAAATCTTAAAAAAAAGAAACTCAAAAACTGATAAAAACTAGTAATGTAGCTAGATAAAAAAGTAAGGATAACTATAGCAAGGATAATCAAATTTAGGGAAAAAAATCAAAGAAAAAGACAAATCAACTTAGAAAATAAGACTAAAATAGTGAGAATTCAAGGGAGAATAAAATTGATAATAATACAGGAAAATAACAAAAGAAATTGAATTTAAAAATGAAGACAGGAGTAATAATAGTCAGAGGGAAGATGAGTGAAAAGAAAGACTAAAAATTTTCCAGATTTGGACTCTCTGAAAAAAATTTTTAAACTGAAACAAAATGCTTATTTGAAAGAATAATCAATAAAACTTTATGTCTCTGGTTGTCTTCACACCAGGTTGGAAGTTTTAAAATAATTAAAATGTTTACACTGCTCAAGGCTACTGCCATTAAATTTCTTTTTTAAGTATTTTTTATTGATTGATTTTACAGAGAGAGGGAGGAGGAAGGTAAAGGCAGAGACAAAGAGACATCACTTTGCTGTTCCAGTCATTTATGCATTCATTGGCCGTTTTGTGTATGCACCCTGATGGGGGATTGAACCCACAGCCCTGGTGTATCAGCACAACAGTCTAACCAACTGAGCTAGCCAGCCAGGGCTGCAATCAAATTTCTAATGGCATTTTTTACAGAAGTAGATAAAACAATCCCAAAATGTATATAAAACCACAAAAGACAGAATAGCCAAAGAGATCTTAAGAAAATATATTGCAAATATACAATAATGTAAAGAGCATAGTACTGACATAAAGATATACAGACCAAAGGAACAGGATAGAGAGTCTATAAATAAACCTACACAGATATGCTCAACTGATCTTTGATAAGGGTATTAACCATATACAATGGGAAAAGGATATTTTCTTTGTCAAACAGTTGTAGGAAAATGAAAACCACATGCAAGAAAAAGAGAGAGGAAAGGAGGGAGAGAAGGAGGAAGCGATGGAGGGAGAGAGGAAGAAAGGCAGGAACTGGGTCCTAACCTCACACAATACAAAAATATCAACTCAAAATGATTAAAGACTTAAAAGACTTAAATATGGCCCTGGCTGGTGGCTCAGTTGGTTGGAGTATCATCCCATATACCAAAAGGTTGTGGGTTTGATCCCCAGTCAGGGTACATACCTGGGTTGAGGGTTTGATCTTTGGTCGGCCCACATGTGGAAGGCAGCAGATTGTTTTTTCTCTTTCTCTCTCTCCTTTCTTCTCCCTCTAAAATCAATACACATATCCTCTGGTGACATTTTTTAAAAAGACTAAAAGTTTAGACCTGAAACTGTAAAACTCCTAGAAGAAAGCATGAAAAAAATCTTTTTGGCAATCATTTCTTAGATACTTACATATGACACCAAAAGCACAGGCAAAAAATAGACAGCTGAGACTACATCAGACAAAATTCTTCTGTATTATTAGGAAAAAAGTTGACCGAATTATCTATAGGAGAAAATATTTACAAACCATTTATCTGATAAGAAATTAATATCCAAAATATATAAGGAATAACTACAACTCAGTAGCAAAAAAAAAAAAAATGTAACCCATTTAAAATGTGAGCAAAGGACATTAACAGACATTTCTTTAAAACACAGTTTTAATGGAGTTTAATAGGTGTAAAGTTTCAGTTACCCAAGATGAAAAGATACGAGAGATCTGCGAGACAACATAGAACCTCTAATTAGCAACATACTGTGCGCTTCAAATGATTCGGGACAGTAGATCTCACATTAAGTGTCCTTACTATAAAAACAGTTGAGGGGGACACAACAAAGCTTTGGGAAGTTATAGATCCCTGTAGTGTTTAGAATTATTGTTTTTTAGTGTCCTTGCCTTGACCTTGATTTATTAGAAATGCCTCATGTGTTTCTTTATAAAGTAAGAGACTGTCTTTTAGGCTAAATATTTATCATCTTACAACTTAATTTATTTATCTTGCTTTTGTGCAAAGGCTTGATTGTTCTCATGAATACACTAAAGTCCTTGGCGTAGAAATTGGGAAGAGACCAGCAGCACAGATTCAAATCAGGCCTGTGACGTGCACTGACTGCTCACTTCGTAGCAAAACAAGAGACAATCATGTGAGGCATAAAAATGCATCCGATACTGTGCTTCCTTAATTTTTTTAAGTATATTTTATTAATTATGCTATTACAGCCCTCCCAATTTTCCCCCTTTATCCCTCCTCCACCCTGCACCCCCCAACCCTCCAGCATTCCCCCCTTAGTTCATGCCCATGGGTTGAACATATAAGTTCTTTTGAGTGCTCTGTTTCCTATACCATTTTTGACCTCTCCCCATCTATTTTATGCCTACTAATTATGCTTCTTCTTCCCTGTACCTTTTCCCCCTACTCCTCCCTTCCCCCTCCCAACTAAAAACACTACATGTGATGTCCATTTCTCTGATTCTGTTCCTGTTCTAGTTGTTTGCTTAGTTTTTGTTTTCATTGTTTTTCTTTCTTTTTTTTTTTAGATTCGTTTGTTGATAGTTGTGAGTTTGTTGTCATTTTACTGTTCACACTTTTGATCTTTTTTTCTTAGATAAGTCCTTTTAACATTTCATATAATAATGGCTTGATGATGATGAACTCCTTCAACTTGACCTTATCTGGGAAGCACTTTATCAGCCCTTCCATTCTAAATGAAAGCTTTGCTGGATAGAGTAATCTTGGATGTAGGTCCATGCCTTTCATGGCTTCAAATACTTTTTTCCAGCCCCTTCTTGCCTGCAAAGTTTCTTCTGAGATATCAGCTGATAGCCTTATGGGAACTCCTTTGTAGTTAACTCTCTCCTTTCCTCTTGCTGCTTTTAAGATTCTCTCTTTGTCTTTAATCTTGGGTAACTTAATGATGACGTGTGTTCTCCTTTGGGTCCAACTTCTTTGAGACTCTCTGGGCTTCCTGGACTTCCTGGAAGTCTATTTCCTCCTCCAAACTGGGGGAGTTTTCCTTCATTATTTGTGCAAATAAGTTTTCAATTTCTTGCTGTTCTTCTTCTCCTTCTGACACCCCTATAATGTGGGTATTGGAATGTTTCAGGTTGTCCCAGAGGTTCAAAAGTCTCTCTTGATTTTTTTGAGTTCTTGTTTCTTCATTCTGTTCCGGTTGGATGTTTATTTCTTCCTTTTGTTCCAAATCGTTGATTTGAATCCTGGTTTCCTTCCTGTCACTGTTGGTTCCCTGAATATTTTGCTTTATTTCATTGTGGGTATCTTTGATTTGTTTTTGTTTTTGTTTTTTTTTTTTTTCATTTTTTGACCAAGCTCAATCAGTTCTGTGAGCATTTTGATTAACAGGGCTTTAAACTCTCCATCAGATAGGTTGGCTATCTCCTCACTGCTTAGCTCTTGTTCTGGAATTTTTGCTCTTTTCTTTCATTTGGGCCATATTTCTTTGTCTTAGCACACCTGTTAAGTTGTAAGGAGGTGGGGTCTTAGGTATTCACCTGTGCAGGGCAATCAACCTTGCTGTGTTGTGGCACTGTTTGTGGGGAAAGATTCAGAGAGGGAAAAATGCAGCTCGCCTGCTCATCTCTAGCCCACTTTCCAACAAACTCTCCTGTGAGACTTGGAGTTTCTTCCACAGCCAGCTCTGAGTCTCAGTTTCCCCTTAAGTGGGCCCCACCCATGCAGTCCGCTGCCTCACCTTGGGTTCTCTGGTCCGGCCATCTTATCGATCTGGTTGTTCTGTTTGACTGTTTCTTTAATTCCTTGGTTGTCAGAGTTCTGTGCAGTTTGATTTTATGGCACTTCTAGTTGTTTATCGATTTTAGATTGGTTGTTATCCTTCTTGTGGTTGTACGAGGAAGTGAAGGGTTTCCACCTACACCTCCATCTTGGCCAGAACTCCCCAACAACTTCTTATATTCCACATTTAATCCACTTTGCCCTGACTCCACAGTGAGTTGGTTCGTTCTGATCTCTTTACAAACTTAATATCAAGGAGATTATAAGGAGCAAGCTACAGTCTTTTTCTTTGCAGATGATTCTGGGAATACAATTGTTTCCATAATCTCCCTTCTCCACTACCTATTCTCTACTTCACACACTCTCAGTTGGCATTTCAGCTCATCTGGTGAAATGGCCCAAACTTTCACTTCTAGGGAGTGTAAACCATTGGCAACCTCTGACTTCTATCAGGTTGCAGTTCAAAATTTGCTCTTATCAGCAGATATGGAATAGATAAAAGGGGGCTCAGTGAATCTTTCAAGTTTCAGATTTATTCTACTTCCCCATATAACATCAAGTCTAAATATTTATAATAATTGCTTGATTACCCCAAATGGTATAATTTTCCTTTGATTAACGATCATTTTCATGAGAATAAGTGGCAGTCAAAATAGTTTCAAATTCGTTAAAATTTTTAATAAAACAAAACTAAGCAAACAACTAGAACAGGAACAGAATCAGAGAAATGGACTTCACATGGAGGATTTCAGTGGGGATGAGGAGAGGAGGAATAGGAGGGAAAAGGTACAGGGAAGAAGAAGCATAATTAGTAGGCATAAAATAGATGGGGAGAGGTCAAAAATGGTATAGGAAACAGAGAACTCAAAGAACTTATATGTACAACCCATGGACATGAACTAAAGGGAGCGGGGAATGCTGGAGGGTTGAGGTGTGCAGGGTGGAGGGGGAATAAAAGGGGGAAATTGGGAAAAGTACAATAGCATAATCAATAAAATATACTTTTAAAAATTGATTTTATTTCTTTATTTTTAGAAAGAAGGGAAAGGAGGAAGAAAGAAAGGGAGAGAAACATTGATGTGAGAGAGAAACATCTATTGGTTGCCCTCTTCTATGTGCCCTAACCAAGGACCAAACCCGCAACTCAGGAATGAGCCCTGACAGAGAATTGAACCAGCGACCTTTGGCCTTGTGGGATGATGCCTCACCAACTGAGCCTCAGTGGTCAGGGCTCAATAGAATTCTTTATTTGTCTTCTGGTTTGCCCACAACCCAGGAAACAGGATCTCTAAGCCAAAATATCCTAAAGTTGTGGGCACAGGAGATACAAAATCTGTGAGTCACTGGAATGATGGTAAAAGAGGACAATTCTACTTCTACCTCTCAACTTCTAGAAACATCTTCTAGCTATTTCGGACTCAGCAATTTACACTGAATATTGTTTCCACATATTCCGGGACAGAATCTATACATTATAGTCTCATGCTGGCATCTCACTTGATTCATTAAAAACGTTCCACCATTTTATGAGGCTGACTTTTAAGGAACTGGAGGTAGGATAGGACCAGTGATTCTGAATGTCATACCTTCTTTCACAAAATGTTAGATATCAGATTTCACGCTTATAAATTGGGCATTCTGAAAACTATTTGGTAGTGATGCTGCCTGAAGCACCATGAGCATGAGCAGGGAAGGCAAATATATGTCTACACTTCCTGTCAATTCTAGTAAAGATGAATGATTTCCTCCTCGGGGCAGAAGAGTTCCAATATATTCAGCTTGACATCAAGTGTCTGTATGGCTTCCATCCATTGGTATTATAGCTAGGACTCGGCTTTGGTCATTCAACAGCGGCAGAAGCTACATCAGCTTCACAAAGATGGAGTGCATACTTTTGGTCCCGACCATGGCCTCCATTGTGGCATCATGGCTCCTCTTCTTTACTCCATTAGAGTGGCTGAGAGCTTAGGTCATCCTGCCACCCACTTTCTCAGTGCCTTCTCCACAGTGGATACTCTCCCATGAGTAATGATATGAAACAAGAGTTTCACACAGATGCACACTCACTGTAGTCCACTTACACTCCTCTTTCCCAGACTGCTTAGTATCTAATTTCCCTAATTCCACACTTCCAGGCCCTTGAACAACAAGCCATGGCACCCTATAAATCCTTACTTCAGGCCGATATTTCCTTCACAGAAAGAATACAACCAAGGGCACTGCTCTAAGCTCTTCTGATGGAAATTTTCCTCCTGCCATTCAGTTAGAACCCTCTTTTAATGGGGCTCTAGCAGAGCAGCCGTACAATTTTGGCTTTCATGAACATATCACACTGAACTATTTCTAAACCAATCCTCAGATTTTTCTCCTTTGTAAGCTGGTCACTGGGATATACATTCATAAGGCCTTAGGTAGTGTTTGAGGAAGATAATGCACTGAAAGAAGTGGATGAAGTATACGCCAGGGCTGTACTTACCACTTGGGTTCAACATTCATTATTATTTATTATTTATTTATTTATTTAATAATAAATAATAATGAATTATTTATTTGATGCATTATTTATTCAATATATACTGCTGGATACAAGTAGCTATTGTATTATTAAAGAATTGCAGTCTATAGAATTCTTTCTTCTGTGAAGTATTTTCTACTTTTGGTGTCAAGGCAATGCTGGCCTCATAAATGAGTTAAGGGATGTTGAGTTATCTTTTATATTCTGGGAGGTTATGTAGATTGTTAGCTGCTCTTCCCCGCCCCCACCCCCTGAAATGTTTGGTAGGACTTACATGGGTCTAAAGTGTGCTTTGTTGGAAAGTCTTTAACTACAAATTCATTTTTTGTACAAGATATAGAACAATTTCACCTTTTCTATTTCTTTTTGAGTGAGCTGTGGCAGTTTGTTTTATCAAGCAATTTGACCAGTTTACCTGTTTATTGTTAGGGGATTATCACCACACCCTTACCCTTGAGCTCTTCATGAATCTTCTCTCTTTTTTTCCTGATATTTGTAATTTCTGCCATTTGTCTTTTTTCATGATCAGCTTTATCAATGTCACTGATATTTTCAAATACACAGTTTTGTTTCCTTTATTTTTTCTGTTGTTTCTCAGTTGTCAATTTTATTAATTTCTGTGTATTTTTTTCTCTGTTACACTTGCTTTGGATTTAATATATTTTTCTTTTAAAAATGTCTTCAGTGGGAGACTTAAACCATTCTTTATTCTTCTCCCATAGTAGCCTAAATATTCCTCTAAACACTGTTTTAGCTGTATCCCTCTCAAATTGTATACTATTACTTCTTATTCAACTAAAATATTTAAAAATTTTTCTTGAAGTTTTCTCCTTTATCCATTCATTATTTAGAACTGTTTTGTTTAATTTCCAAATATTGTGGGTAAGTTTTAGCTAACTTCTGTTTGTAAATTTTGCATTTAATTCTATTACTAGCCTAGAATATACATTGAATAATTTCAGTTCTTTTAAATTTGTGACGGTTTGTTTTATGGAGCAGATGTAGTCTATATTAGTGAACGTTCCATGTGTGCTGGAAGTAATAAGTACTCTGGTTTTGGGGGGCTCTGTAAATGTCAGTTACATTGTTGTTTTTATAGTGATTCTCATGTCTTCTCTATCATGACAATTTTTCTAAAGCTCTGTTGTTAAATAATACATATTTAGGATTATCATAGTCTTTTGGATAATTGCTGTCTTTATCATGATATACTGCCCTTTCTTATCTTTGGGACTATTCCTGTGTTTAATTTTATTTAATAAAATTATTAAATAATTTTATTTAATTTTATTTGTTTAATTATTTTATTTTATTTTATTTATTTATTTACTTTATTATGATATACTGCCCTTTCTTATCTTTGGGACTATTTCTGTGTTTAATTTTATTTAACATAACTGTCCCCATTTTATGTTGATTATTATTTGCCTAGTATATACTTTCCATCTTTTTATTTTTAATATCTTTATATTTAAATGTGGGGTGTGAATATGTGTGTATGTGTGTGTGGAGACATGTAGTTTGATAAAATTTTAAACTATTGATTTTTATCTGATGATTTCTGTGTTTTAATAGATTTTCCTAGTCTGTTACATTTAACATAATTATGGACATAGTTCGATTAAAATCTACCAACTTGCCATCTATTTTCTATTTTTCTCTCAATTTATTGTTGGATTTCTCCCTCCTTTCTGATATCGTTTTCCTTACTTTTTAAAATTAATTAATTTATTTTTTAAAGTGTTCATTGAATTTATTGGGGTGACATTGGTTAATAAAATTCCATAGGTTTGAGCTATACAGTTCTATGATATATCATCTGTATATTGTATTGTTTTGACTCGTCTCCATCCGTCACCATTTATAACTCTTTACCCTCTCTACCTCCCCCAGCCACCTTTCCTTCTGGTAATCACAATGCTGTTGTCTGTGTCTCTGAGTGCTCCTCAGTGGATAAGTGGATAAAAAAAACTCTGATATATTTACACAATTGAACATGACTCGGCCATAAAAAAGGAAATCTTACCTTTTGTGACAGCATGGATAGACCTGGAGAGTGGTATGCTAAGTGAAACAAGCCAGTTAGAGTAAGCTGAGTACCGTATGATTTTACTTATATATGAAACCTAGTGAACAAAGTAAACTAACAAACAAAATAGAAACAGACTCTTGGACACACACAACAGATTGACAGCTGTCAGAAGGGAAAGGGCTGAGCAGCTGTGTGAAAAAGGTGAGGGGGTTAAGCAAACAGAAAAAAACCTCAACTAATTTTAACATGTTAATTTAACTCTCATAATTGTATTATTTTTAAAGTTATTAATATTTACTTCTTTATTAGTCAGAATCTTTCTTCAAATAATATATCACCACTTCATATGAGTTTAAGCAATTTGTATATTTTCTCTCAATTTTTCCTCTGCAACTTTGTGCTATTCTTGTTATACATTTTAATCATACGTGTGCTATAAATACACACTAAAGCATGACTATTTTACTTTTGAGAGTCAATTATCTTTAGATGTAATGAAAATTAAGAAAAAAAAGAAATTTGTAGTTACCTCCAATTATTTTACTTCTAACACTCTATTTCTTTGTGCAGATCCAACTTTCTGTCTGTTATCCAATTTCTACTGCATAAAGAGCCTTCATTAATATTTCTGTAGTCTATCCGCTGGCAACAAATTCTTTCAGTTACCATTTGTAAGTAAGAATTAGCTATAATCTTTCTCTTTATTCACCTGTATGCAATGTGTTTTGTTTTTGTAACCATCTTAAATATTTTTGTTTTACTTCAGTTGTGAAAAGTATACATGCAATTTACCTGGATATACCTAATTTTTCTTGTTTGTTTTGTTTGCTTTTTTCAATCCTTTTTGTAGTTATTTGAACTTCTAGGTTCTGAAAGTTTGTTATTAATTTTGTATGTTATCATCTCTTATTTCATCAAATATTTATTTTGTCCTTTCTCTCTTCTTCTGGGATGTCAATTATATATACAAGGTGAGGCAAACGTAGGTTTACAGTTGAGAGTACACAGAACACAGTGTCTATTCTTGTATTATTATTTATTAATTAGTTTATTATTTTCCATATGAACATTTGTAAACTTACTTTTGCCACCTTGTATATTAGACTGTTAAGAATCACTGACAAACTTCTTTTCTACTACTGTATTTTTTTATTTCTAGCATCTCCATTTATTTCTTATAACTTTCATTTATTAAAATTATCTATCTGTACTTGAAAAGTCTGCTTTTTCCCGTAGAGCTCTTAACATGTAATTCATAGTTATTTGACATTTCTCACAAAACAACTGATATTTCTACAGGGTCATCTTTAATTTCCTTTCATAATTTTAAATATTGAGCAGGCTTTGATATATATACACATATATATAGTTTATTTATATAAATATTAAAATGCATGTTCAAAATTAGTGATGGTAATTATTGATTAGTAGTGGTTACTAATCAATTAGTGCTGATTACTAATCAGTAATTAGTAATTATTTATTAGTAAGGTTTCAACAAAATTAAAACAGTGTATTAATATTGTAATCTTGAAGTAGATAGAAACAAATAAAATATCTATTAGTACAACACTCTTTTATTTATGTAAAGCAAAGAAAAATGTCTTGAATTAATGAGGTGGCCACTATGAACTACTTACACTGATTTCAAATTGACAAAAGTGTCATCTATCAGTTTAAAGAGAATATAATAATAAAACATGGCAACAAACAGAATTGGCCTCAAATTCATTAATATCATGTCTGCCTTCTGGTTATAAATAAGAAATGTAACTATAAAATGCAAAAAATAAAATATGTTTTATTTGACTATGAGCCTTCATTTAAACCAATTTTCTAGTATTGGAGTCATCACGTATTTTATATATTTTTTTACTTGATTGGAGGAAATAAGTTGCTCTGAATATCTGAACCAGATTTCTGCTTAATGGTACAACACGCAAGGCAGCACTTCCCTCTTACCAGAGAAACGCTCTTGTGGAGAGTACACTTGCAATTCCACTTTTATCACTCAAAACACTAAAAGTTGTCTTTCGACATACAGCCTTAAGCTTGAAAGATCATGTTTTATTTTCATATAAAACAGGGAAGGTTAAGATGAAACTTTTTTATTCTGGAGCACATTTTCCATCTAGGATATATGACCAGTAAAATTTGAAACCAATAGCACATCGGTAATGTACTCTTTTGTATGAATTTTAAAGTAAAATCTTCAAGTAGCTTTTGGATTTATCTTAAAGGTCAACTCATAATATCTAGGGAGCTTAATATTCCAGAGCCAAATATTTGATGTTAATGTAGTACTTTGCAATTGACCATAAGTATACCACTTCTCCTTTCCAGTTCTTACTTTTTTTTCCCCTGGGACAAAGAAATATATTTTATTATGATAATTACATTTCTGTTAAGCATCTCTGGAAGGTTAGACTATATAAAAGATGTATAGCTTGGCCTTTATATTAAATTGCTATAACGATCACTGATTTTATTACTTTTAATTTTAATGAATTAAAATTCAATGTTGGCAAGAAAACATTTATACTGTCATTATAAAATAGGTTTCTGGCAAGTTATATAGAGTTTTCTCCTCTATTAAGTTACAAATCCTTCAATGAACAAGTAAAATTCTATTTTTACTACTGATGAAGCTCTAAATATGAATGAGGCCAATACATTTGCATACTGTTAACAGTCAAATTGTGAACGAGAATACTTGACTCTTCCCTCAAACTTCATTGTCTTGTCTGACTTAACAGATTTAGAGTAATGTTGATAAAATTGGAATATATGACACCTTGATTATCTCTCTTAGTATAAATTCTGCAACTATTCTTAGCAAAGTCTCATTCAGAAAATAACACTTAGGAACTGAATAAAGATCAAATTCTAAAGATGCTAAATGATATGGTAACTGAGAACTCAGAGACAAAATTTAAATGATTCAAGAGCAAATGTATGAGAGTTTTTCCTGCTACAAAAAGTACAGCATTACAACTGAGTCTAAAGCCTAAACGCTGGCCCTCTCAACATAATTAATAACAACAATAACAACGGCAACACTAGTTATAGCTACACTTCTCATATGTGGTGTGCGCGTTTTACCAACATGACTCCTTTCCTCTCATCGTCTGTGAGAGACAGGAATTTTAGTTTTAAAACTATTTTGTATATTGGAAATAGAAGCCCAGAGGATAAGTAACTTGCTCACAATCACTGAGAAGCAAAACCCAATACTGTTTTCAAGATATCATGTTTCATTTTAAAATTGGAACAGCAGTAGTGGGAAAAAAGATATCCTCTAGCTTAAACAATTAAATTTCCATTTTCATTTCATATTAAGTTTATTATCATTTTCTCTTATAAACTAGCAAGTGTAAAGGAGTCATTGACATTTTATTTACCTGATACCTTATATTCACTCTCACCAAACACTGTTATTTCTTTCCTTGAAATGTTTCTTAAATGTGTCATAACACTAATTCATATCCCAATCTCAGAATACCTTAATAGTCTCTGTTTGCCTCTAGCTTCAAATTCATAACCTTGCCAACCAAGTCATTCTAAAATAATATGTTCATCTGATGATTCTCATTATCAAATATTGACAAAATATATGCAGTTCCTGATAGAGTCGAGGCCTTCATTATTGTGTCTCCTATAGGAATAATGAAATTATTCTGATGACCTCCAGTCTTGCTCCCTTCTAATATACCAGCCACCAGTTTTCATAGTATCATTATTTAAAGGCAAATTTGACTATGTTTCTCTCCTATATCAATGACTTGGTGATATTAAAGGTTAAATCCAGGCTCTTCTGCATGGTGAAGAAGACCCTAATATACTGTTGGCCTTTGCACAATTGTTCATTTTGCCCTGAGACCCATTTGCCATCTTCAAACACATGTCAATTCTGACTTCTATGCATTTTCTCATGGTGACCTTAAAATTTTAGAATTTTAAATCTTAAAAGTGGCATATTTTTATTTTTCAAGAAAGAATACATATTTTAGGGTTGAAGGTCATGCTTTCATTTTTTCTTATAAACTAGGATTTCACCCCAAAGAAAAATGTATTATCACCAATGTGTAGGAAATTACTTAACTTGCCAAGGCATGTTGCTTTAAATGTCAGGGTATCTTTGAAATATTTGAAAGAATTAGAAACTAATGATAAGCCTTCTGGTGCAGAAAGTTGGCATGTTGATAGATTAAGTATTCCCAAAACACCACCACTGTAATTACACTGTAATCACAAGGATCAATGTGCAGATCTTTTTTGATCATGTCTCATGTCTTCTGCTTTGCTAAATCAGTAATTTAATATGTAACTTTATCTTCAGAGAGCAAAACTTATCTCCTATCACATTTATTGGTCTACTTTATGTCTACATTGTAAGTCATAGTGAGAAGGAAAATACAAAAAAAGACAAATAGGCTACCAGATATTTCTTTTCCTTTGTATTCCTCCATGTATACTTGTTTACTTGCTTTGTTTGTTGGTAAGAAGGAGATGGGAAGATACTGGCCACGGCATTGCTCCAAACTCCAAAATAGTAGAAGGGAATTGCTGAGGGCAATGATTCCAGTAATCTAGTAAGAGGGACAGAAAAAATAAAATAATATGGTGGTCTTATTTTTCTTTATCATTAATGAATAAGTTCTTCAATAGTGGTAAGTTTGATATTTGGAAGTTTATATTATACAAATGTCTCTAAATTCTTCCTAAATAGAAAGAAGCAGTGAAATCCTCACAATTTGTCATGACTTATTCCGGTGACAAATGGGTTATTAAAAAATTTAGTGATACATTGTTTAATTCCATTTATAAATTTCTTAATGTACATATAATACAGAATAATTTATGTTCTTGACTCAACGTGATGCAATTTGAAGTATTTTTGCTGAGAATGGTTGGAGCAGCGTTAGTGGCCAAATAGACTGGGAACAGATAAACCTATATTGTGATCTGTCTTGTCACTTTTCTACCTTTTCTACCTTTTCTACTTTTCTGTCTTTTTTCTACCAATGAGACTATTATTATAATCTCCCAGTGTCTTAGTTTACTTAGCCAAAAGACATGGTTGTTGAACTAGGTTATATTTAATATTCTTTCACATTCGATCACTCTATTTTTAAGTTTACAGAGAACTTTTGGTGAAAATGAGTCTGAAGAAGAAAATTTAGAAGAAGCTAATTTAAGATGGCAAAAATGATTACATTAGGGATGTATGACCATAAAAAATGTCCTCTTTTAAATTCTATGTTGTATTTGTTCTACTATACATAAGAGAAAAGCACATGAAATGTATGTCAGGCTGCAATTTATTCATCAACTAAAATAAATAAAGAAGAAAGTTTACATGTATTGAGTGCAGCTGCCCAGGTCAGCTCTGTTTGGGTTTAAGTTATTAACTATTAAGAATTATATTGTTCCTGTATTTTTTCTCCAGTCTTAACTTTAGTCATCTCAAGCCAAGATAAGTATTTATTTTCAATTCTCACCTAAGGATATGGATATTGATTTCAGAGACAGACAGACAGACAGACAAAGAGACAGAGAGAAACATTGATGTGAGAGAGACATTGAATGGTTGCCTCCCATATGCACCCTGGCCAGGGATTAGGGGTCATACTATCAATTTAAGTATGTGCCCTGACTGGAACTGAACCCACAATATTTTAGGGTATAGGACAATGCTCCAATCAACTGAGCCACTCAGCCAAGGATGTCTGGGACATTTTGAGAAACCAAACTTTAATTCCATCATATACTTGAAAGTTGAAAAAAATTGTTAAAAGTATATCTACTTCTTTTTCTTTGGCATATGGTGAATTTTCCCTTCATTTACTGCACTGCCAAAGATAAAACATTATGTGTTATATCTTTCCTAGAAGAAGCTTGTCATATTTTGGATTTTTGGTAACTTTGCAGTCTATGATCTCTGATGGGCTTAAAATTTTTCTGTTTTTGGATTATCATAATTCTTCTTATTTTTAGTATTTGAGTGATATTTCCCTGCATATTTCTCTATTCTAATTAAAGCAGAAGTTTCAAATCATGTTTTCTTAAACAGTTATCTCACTTTGTAAATTATAAATCTATTAATATCAGGATATTTCTTTTACTAAAACATTAAAGAGAATACATTTTAATATAAAAATAAGGTAAACTCATAATAATGAATAAGTGATATTTCAATATCATAAGAAAAAAAAACAAGAAAATCAATTACATAAAAGCATCAAAAATGACTCCTTCTGAAGAAAATTATGGCACACTCTACAACATGGGTAAAATTTTAAGACATTCTGCTAAGCGAAATAAGTCAGAAACAAAAGAACTCGGGTTGCATGATTTGAGGTACCTGCAGGAGGCAAACTCATGGAGACAAAAAGTTGAATGATGGTTTTCAAGGGATAGTTATTGTCTGATGGGCAGAGTTTCAGTTTTGAAGATAAAAACATTCTGGAGATGAATGATGGTGGTGGTGGCGCAACAGTCAGGTGCACTGAATGCCTCTGAACTGGACACTAAAGATGACTGAAGTGCTAAATTTTATGTTTCGTATGGTTTTTACTAATAAAGACCCAAAGAGAAGCTCTTTTTTAAAGTGTGTTTCAAAACCATTGATTAGTAGTTGTTTCTAAAGCTGAGATTACGAAAATGTAAGAAGAAATCAGAGCAACTTATTTTCTTATCCTGAAAGACACTAATCAAGTGCTCAAAAAAGAAAAAAAAAAAAAGAAGGTGTAATATCAAAGAGATATGGAAGCCAAGCCAAAAAACACTTGAAATTAATAACTGAGACACAAAACTGAGACACATAACTTTAAAAAAAGAGTAAATGGGGGAAATATAGAATACCACCAAATTAAAACAATAGATAAAACACAAAAGAAAAGAACTAATGAAGGCACAAAGCTATCAGAGAACAAAAGAGAAAATAATATAGGAATTATAGGAATATAGGAATGTTTTATACATTAATAATTACCCTAAATGTAAATGGACAGACTTCGCCAATAAAGAGGTAGAGAGCAGATTGGATAAAACAAACAAACAAAAAACAACCTTATGCTGACCTCAGAAGGCACATCTAAGCTACAAAGACAAATACAGATTCAAAGTAAAAGCCTGGAAAATGATTCTCCAAGTAAATGACAGCCATAGAAAAACAGGTGTAGCTAATATATATATATATATATGACAAAACAGACTTAAGGTAACAAGAGACAGAGATGGACATTTTATAATAATAAAGGAGATACTGCATCAAGAAGACATAACACTCCTCAATATATATGCACCCAGTCAGGGAGTACCAAAATATATAAAACAACTACTAACAGAACTAAAGGGAGCAGCAACTGGCAAAAACACAATCATAATAGGGAAACTGAATATCCCATTGACAGCTACAGATAAATCATCCAAGCAGAAAATTAATAAAGAAATGTCAGCCTAAGTGACACATTAGGCCAAATGGACATAATGACACATACAGAGCCTTTCACCCCACAGCATCAGACTATACATTCCTCTCCAGTGCACACGGAACATTCTCAAGGAGAGATCATATGTTGAGACACAAAACTAGCCTGAACAAATTTAAGAAGATTGAAATTATACCACGCATATTCTCTAACCACAAGGCTTTGAAAGTAGAAATCAACTACAAAAAGAAAGCAAAGAAAAAACAACCCACGAATATGTGGAGATTAAACAACATGCTATAAATGACTAGGCCAAAGAAGAAATAAAAGGTGAGATCAAAGATATATAGAGACAAATCAGAATGATAATAAAACATGTCAAAACGTTTGGGATGCGAAGTAAACAGTAATAAGAAGGAAGTTTATATCATTACAGGCCTATCTCAAGAAACAAGAAAATCCCAAGTATACAGACTAACATTATATATCAAAGAACTAGACAAGAACAAAAGCAGCCCAAAATCAGCAGAAGAGAGGAAACAACAAAAATTATAACCCAATGAAATGAAATAGAAAAATTTAAAAAAACTTTACAAAAAATCAATGCAACGAAGAGCTGGTTCTTTGAAAAGATTTATAAAATTTACAAACTTCTGGCTGGACTCATAAGGAAAAAAGAGGAAAGACTCAAATAAACAGAATCAGAAATGAAATAAGTTACCACAGACATTACAGAAATAGAAAGTATCATATAAAAATACTATGAAAGTCTATATGCTACCACCAAATTCAATAACCTAGAGGAAATAGGTAAGTTCCTAGAAATACATAATCTTCCTTCCTAGATTTACCCACAAAGAACTAGAAAACCTAAATAGACTAATTAACAGTGAGGAAATTGAAACAACAATGAAAAACCTCTCAAAAAGCAAAAGTCCAAGACCAGATGACTTCCCCAGTGAATTCTACCAAAACTTCAAGCACAATTTGATGCCTATTCTTCTCAAACTCTTCCAAAAAACTGAAGAAGAGGCAACACTTCCTAACACATTTAATGAAGCCAACATAACCCTGATACCAAGACCTGGCAAGAATAACACAAAAAGAGAAAACCACAGACCAATATCTTTGATGAATACAGTTGCAAAAACTTCACTTTGGAGTCTTATTTGCTATTAAACAATATATGTAACATAATGCACATTTTTTTTCCTTTAGACTGCCTGGAAAATTCACATTAATATTAGTATGGTAAGGTCTAATTCTTGTCTACATTACTGCTTGTGGTTAATTTAAGTATTGATATTTTATCAAACCTTCATCAAGGTGATTATTAAATTGTCATCATTTACCTTTTCTATTGTTCACAAAACGCACAGAAAATAAAAACAGAATCTGAGCAACAGTAGATAATTCCAAAAGGAATACTTTCTCTACTCTGTGTTTGATATTTAGTTATAGCCATTTCCAAAAGGAAAGTATCTTTTCTAAAGGTGAATTCAAAATCTGCCATGAGACTGTTAAAGCAAAAAACTACTATTTATTCTCTATCCTAACAAAAAACAGATCTAATGCAGACATAGAAACATCTTCTTTTCATTCAAATCACTTGAAATTATTACTTCTTTGAGGAAGCTTCCAATCACTAATCTTTCAAAGCATAAAGTATATGTGAACACCAAAATAAATACACAAGCACACTTTTTGGGGGGAATATAGAACCATCCGTTTATCTTGTGTACTCTAAGTTGCTACAAGAGTTGATTTCTGATTTGAAGTGCGCATTCAAAGGCTGTAAGGCTACTTATCACATTGCTTGACAAAGCAGTAGAGAATCTGTCAGTTGTCAGAAGAGATTTCTATGAGCTTCCTAAAAATAAAAGAAAATGCAAACCTTTTTGATCTTTGTTTAAGTTATCTCAGCTCTAGAATGTGTCAGAAGAGTGAATAGAAATGATAGTTTCCTGTTCAAAGATACTGCTAATTGATACTGAAAAGTTAGTAATCCAATCTCCAGAGTAGCCTGAAATCAAAACTATAAAATAAATTACTGTTAAATTTGGGAACCTAAATGAATATTATTCCACATTTCTTTTCACTCTACCATGGTTTCTAATTCTACAATCTTCCAGCCACTACAGCCCCCCTGCAACCCTGTGCTACTCAGGTGTTCTTTGTACGGGAATTTGACTTGTGTTTCTTTTCCTTCCTTCCTTCCTTCCTTCCTTCCTTCCTTCCTTCCTTCCTTCCTTCCTTCCTTCCTTCCTTCCTTCCCCTCTTTTATTTTATTGTTATAATAATGAATCAATATTGATACATTCTATTGAAGTGCATAGATAATGTAGTATGTTGACTTTTCAGATTGCATCATTTTACTTAACAAAATGCATCAAAAGTTCTCCATATATTTTTATGGTTTGATAGCTCATTTTTAATGCCGAATAATATTCAATTATATGGATTTCTGCAGTTATGTTACCCATTCGCCTATTGAAGTTCATTGTGAGGAAATTGTGAATAAAGCAGCTATGAAAATTTGTATGTAGGTTCTAGTGTGGGCATATGTTTTCAAACCAGTTGGATAAATACCTAGGAATGTGATTTTTAAATTTCATAGTGATCGTATATTTAGTTTTGTAGGAAATTGCCAATCTATCTTTCTAAGTGGCTATACACTCTCACCAGGAATGAGAGTTTTCATTGGCCTGCCTCCTCACCAGCATGTGGTTCTGTCAGGTTCTGTTGTTTTAGTTGCTGTTTAATTGTTGTTTTAGCCATTTTAGTAGGCATGTAATAATTTCTCATTTTTAAAATATGACATTTCCTAATAATTAATGAGGTGGAACATCTTTCATATTCTTAGTTGTCATCTGTTTATCTTCCTTAATGAATGAGCTGTCTGTGCAGATATTTTGCCCATTTTTTCAGTGGGTAGTTTGTTTTATTTTTATTGTTGAACTATAAGATTTCTTTGTATATTTGGGATACAAGTTTCTTTTCTCAATCAGATAATGGGTTTTGCAAGTATTTTCTCCAAGTTGTGGTTGTTGTTATCTTAACATTGATATAGATATCCATTTGTTTCAGTGTCGTTTGTTGAAAAGACTATGGTTTCTCCATAGAATTGCCTTTCCTTCTTAGTTGAAAATTAGCATCTATCTTTGCATAGGTCTGTTCTGGGTTCTATCTTCTGGTCCATTTTTCTATGTACCTATTCTTTCATAATACCACACTGTCTTGTTTACTGTAGCTTTATAGTAAACCTTGAATTGTCCAGTGGCAGTTCAGTTGATCTACCTGTCTAT
Source organism: Micronycteris hirsuta (assembly GCA_004026765.1). Taxonomy (NCBI): domain Eukaryota; kingdom Metazoa; phylum Chordata; class Mammalia; order Chiroptera; family Phyllostomidae; genus Micronycteris; species Micronycteris hirsuta. Next base: position 32,798 of record PVJI01009342.1, read on the forward strand.
TTTTTACCCATACCACATGTTAATCACTATAGCCTTATAATAAGTTTTAAAATCAAGTAATGTGAGTCCTCCAACTTTTTTCATCTTTAGTCCATCTTGGCTATTTACCTCTTGGCTTTCCATATAAACTTTAAAATCATTTTATCAATATTTATAAAATTACCTGCTGGGATTTAGGTTGGAATTGCATTGAATCTATAGATCAAACATGGAAAAAATTAACATCTTAATAATAATGAGTATTTCAGCCCATGAACAAAAACTCTATCAAGATTCATCCTTAATTTTTCTTCAGGGTCTTTTTTAGACCTATGTGTTATTTAGAAGGATACTGCTCAAATGCTAAATGTCGAGGAATCATCCTGCTTCACTTTTATTACTTACTTCTGGTTTAAATGCTACATAATCTTAAACATATTTCTTTTTATTTGCATTATTTTAAATATATTATAGTTTGTTTTTGACTGAGTGTAGTATATCTTAGCAAGTGTTTCATTTATTCTTGAGAATGTGTATTCTGTTGTTGTTTTTAGATGGAATATATCATAATATCAGTTAGAACAAGTCATTTAAAAACATCCAAACAATTTAACTTCTCAGGCTTTGCATTTTTTATTCTGTAGAAGGATAGCATTAGAGTTTGAAGATTTAGCAAATCCATTTCATATTTAATGGCCTTTAATATAAGTTTCTATGATAAAGGAGTAGAAAAAGTGAGCAGACAGTGTTTAAAAAACAGAAGGAAACTACACGGTCATTTCACTATGTGCATCCCGGTAATTTTAAGTGTAATATGCTGCACTGTGGCACACACACACACAAGCAAACAACAACAAAACCCACTTTTTTTATGACCTAGATGGAGAGAATACATAAAGGATACTTGGTCTTATGCAGTAACATATCCATATTTATTGAAAAATTACAGAGAACCCTCAACATTCCCTAGAAAGTTGGTTAAAGATCAGCAGTTCAAGGTAAGTCATAATCCTCTAATTTTGAAAAGGTTAGCATAGGAAACTTTCTTGAGCATCACAGGAAACTTCTTTAAAGCAAGAGTATAATCAGAACTCCCCTAAAGAACTTTATTGGTCCCTTTATAATCACACATTAATAGATAATAATCTACCAATGATTCTTGGGCTATAATATATACCCTTTTATAAATTTCTCTCCTATTATAATTCTCATTTGAATATATATTAAATTGTTGAATACCCGTCTCTCATTTATTTCTCTGAATGTCATTTGAAATGTCCTTAAGCAGCTAAAGGTCAGCAGTGTTAAAATGAATATTTTTAACTGATGGTATCTTTTATTTGTGGCAAGCACTTGAAAAGAGGCTGCAAAATTTTTAGACTTTTGTAAACCTCACTTTAAAGCACATTTGCTTTTCATCTCAAAGCCACACAAAGTTACTTTCCACTTTTAGCACTTATATTCTATTTGCTTTTGAAAATTACCTTTGAACACTTCTTAATTTTGAACTAACATAAGCCTACTTTGTTTGGAAATGAACAAAAAAATGAAGACTTCTCATATTTGGAAATATTATATATTATCTTAACACAAAAAATAAATTCAGTTTATTGAGCCTTATATTATTATGTCTCTTAGTTTTCTTGTTTAGCATGGAAAATACTGCAATGTGTTTGCAAAAGACTCTGAAGTCTTTCGAGACTTCTTGTTCCTTTCACATATCATTTAGCATTGATTCATAATATCTTAGATCTGGTAGGGGCATAAGACAAACTATAACCTCAATAAATAGGTTTCTTTTCAAAACAAAGGAACTAATGTTCAGATACATCAAATATATTTTTTTAGAAATTACCCAGTTATTCATAGCAAAGCCAAGGCTTAATTCAAAGTTCTCTTTTTCTTTCTGATATCACTGTATTGCTCTCTATTTCACTAGGTCTGGGCTGGTTTATTTGAATTACCTTTTGGGTAATTGGGACTATATGTCCTGCCTTACTTTGACGGCATAGCATTTAACTCTGCCACACATTCGTAAGCGGTTAATAAATAGATGTTGTGGTTGTGGCTGTTGTTGTCACTTTAATTTACCCTTATGTGAGTTACAGCTGCTATAGTTTTCAAATGTATGATCATCTCATTGAGACACAGAGGCATTTAAGACAAATATCAAGCTCTTTGTAAAATCATGTTTGAAATTCAGTTCTATTAACTTCTAATAGGCAGGCATTTTCAACTAAAACATAATATCTTATCAAATAATATGTGATTCCTTCTCTTATTTTGGAAAGGTCAACCATATTGGAAAGGGAAATGGTCATATCCATTGAGCACAGAGCTATAACAGAAAATGGAAAAAAGATTTGGAATATCAAAAATGACAGCTATCATTCACATAGGAATTATGAAGTTGTCTAGTACTGTTGTGAATTTTTCAGAAAAACTAAATTAAGCTATGAAAATATAAGAATTATCTATCATCAAGATCCTCTTTAATGGTGTATTGATTTTTCAGTGTTTCTTAAGCTTCTTGCCCAGAGCTCTTTCCATATCATATTAAATGTTCTCCTGACACCTGGCTTCTGAGTTTAATTGCCTGCTTTTGTCCATGAAGTGTCTTACTATAACAAAAAGGAACCCCATAAATAATAATAAAAAATGGTAACCTGGAACACTTTTAAAAAACAAAAACCATATACCGAAATATATCTGTTCAGTGTAAAACCTAGTTACAAATTATGCTTGCAGTAGTAGAAGCAGCAAGAGAAGCAGGGGTGGCGTGAGTGACCACAGCATTAGAAGGAGTGGTTTACATAGTGAAAATATTGGAACAAGAAGCCTGTGTCCTACTCTACTCTGCTATCAATAAATATTACTCTGTTTAGGTGTTTATTATTATTATTATCATTGTTCAAATACAGTTGTCTCCATTTTCACCCCATCGTTCCCCTGCAACCCTACCAATTCCCTCAACCCTAACCTTTTGGCTTTGTTCCTGTGTCCTTTATACATGTTCTTTGATGACCCTTCCCCTATTTTCCCCCATTATTCCTCTCCCCCATCCTATTGGTTACTGTCAGTTTGTTCTTTATTTCAATGTCTCTGGTTATATTTTGCTCACTTGTTTGTTTTGCTGATTAGTTTCCACTTATAGGTGAGATCACATGGTATTTGTCTTTCACTGCCTGGCTTATTTCACTTAGCATAATGCTTTCCAGTTCCATCCATACTGTCAAGAAGGGTAGGAGCTCCTTGTTTCTTTCTGCTGTGTAATATTCCACTGTGTAAATGTACCACAGTTTTTTGATTCATTCATTCATTGATGGGTACTTAGCTTACACACTTTTTAAAAATTTCAACCACCTTTGTGTTCTTTCCTCTTTCTTTATATGAAATGACTGACTTGGCCTCTACAAACTTTACTATGTTGAATGTAGTATTTAAACATCTGTATTTTGAATAGAGGTGTTATCTAATTTAATTCTTTACAGATAGAGGGTCAATAAGGTTTAATGGTGAAGTTGGATGTATGACAATTTGAAATGTGATTTAGAATGACAACTGACCCCACCAATGGAAACAAACTTAAGGAGAGACAATAGCCAACAAAAGCATATTAAGCATATATTGAGTCGTATAAAGTTGAAATTTATGTGGAAGACAAAGAATTTTAAACAGCGTTATTTCCTTGGATTTGTGAAGATATTCAATTAAAGGACTTTAGCAAGTATTTAATGAATAATAAGATAAAACTGAGTGTTAATTTGGAACAGTGAATATAATTAGATTATGAAGGTTGGGTTAATTGAATTTCCTTGGGCTATTAAAATAAATCTGAATCCAGGAAATCAGAGGTTCAGTTCAAATTTAACTCATGTTTAGTTCAGAAGCCTTTTACTGCTTCAAGTCACTTTCTTGTAGAAGCTATTTTTCAAAGGTGAAGGAAAGAAAGAGCTGCTCTAAATATGGAGTGAATCTATGCCAGGAATCATGGCAAATGAAACGAAATGATATTGTAAAATGGATTACCTATAGCTATAAGACTTCAGTCTTTATAAGCAGTAGTAGGATATACAACAGATGCCTAGTTTAACATATGAAATAGAAAATGTGCACTAACATTAGGGACTTACAATAGCACAATTAAACAGAACAGAGAAGTATATGTGAGGTCCCAAAGAAGCAACTCTATAGACTGGTAACTGAGCTGCTGAAACTTGAGAGGAATTAAATATCAAATACATTTCTTCTTGGATAACTTTGGAACTCTATCAATTGTCTTTATTTTCCAGTTTCATAGAGATTATTTTGCTATAAATCTTAATGTCATCGACATAGAACAATGGATGGCAGTGTCATTTGATAGTTTTTTAAAATTCTTGCTAGATCACTGGAATTTTTCAAACTAAAGTTGTCATAAATTAGATATTAACAACAAGCAGTATAAGAACATGAACATCTATATAATAGAATATCACAGAGGATTTTTGAAAACTATTTATGCATTTACTTGAATTTTTTAGTGCAAGTATATTAAGGCCTAAAATGCATGCCAGAAAATAATGATTACTTATAATGTATAATTTTGAGCGTATGTATATTTCTGAGGACTATAAGTGATTGCAGTTGCAGAATGATGAATGAATAGAGTAGTTGTGTACTTTTGCTTAAAGGTGAAAAGTGGCATTTTTATGATACAAATGCAAATAATCTCCACTCATGGAAAGTTTTTTGAAAATATTATATTCTGCATGTGTTCTTTTCCTGCTTGCTTCCTAATATGTTTATTAAGAAAAACCACACATATGAAATAAAAATCTGGATTAGCAAGGGACATTAGCAGCAAATGGCATATTGAAAATACATTATATAGCTTAATGAATGTCTAGATGTGCCAAAGGTAAGACTTGGAGTCCCACAGTTGGGAACAATGCCCAAAGACACAGAACACAGATGGTTAAAGGAAAGGCTACTATCTCTCAGTAGACACAGGGTGCAGACAATGGGCAGTGAATACAAACATCACATTGTAACATTTGATATTTCCACTTGTGGAAGCTCGAATTGCCATGGGGACTGATTTTTTTGTCACTAACTTCTGATAAAATCAGCAAGCTTTAAGCTAATTCGGCTACAGTATCTGAGGCCCTAGGGAAGAGAGGATTGGAGCTGAGGCAGCTGCTGGCAGGCAGGTGATTATCTGTAGGGGACACTTCCACTTTCCCGTTCTGCATCTAAGGAGCTTGAAAGTCCACACTCCATCTTAACAATAAGTAAGAAAGCTGAACAGAATGAAAAATCTGTAACTTCTTGGCTCCTTAAAATACGAACACAGGGAAAATCACTGCTCCCAAGATTGGAGAGGTGGACAGGTGAATACAGTGAGTCACCAATAGAAAGTACAGGAGCAACCATCGCTGGGTAGGAAAACCTGAACCGTAACTGACAACTTTTCAGAGGCTCCGTGCAGGAAACTCTGAGAGTTAAAAACTCCAGAGGAACCCAATCACAAGAAAATCTCCCCAACATTGTGAGATTGACCTCCAGAAGCTCAACTACATCACCAAAGTAAATATCAGAGAAAAATCTCATGCTGCCAGCAGGGAGAGGTGAAAAGGAACCATTTTGAAATGAACCGGAGCACACTTCTTTTTAACAAGGCCTGCTCTCAGGAAAAACTAGTTAGCCAGAGCCTAACCTGCTGGTTATTCTTAGGACCTAACTGACCTGGGGGGAAAATACCTAAGTCCAGTCAGCTCCAGCCATCCTGTACCACCAAAGAGGAGATTGAAAAAACTGAGAAACTCTTGTGAAGTTAATGGTCTAGAGGCATAGGCTCACTAAAAGATTCAGACCAAGCCAGAGTACTATATAAATGCTTCCCCTCCCTCTATACCTCACTGTGTTAGTAAAAGCCATTTTCTTTTACCTGGCACCTCATGTCCGGCTAGCAAGAATAAATATTAAAAGATATACCATAAGACAAAAAAATAAAATTAAACTTGAAGAGAGAACAAGCATCAGATCCAGACATGGCAAGGATGTTGAAACTATCACCAGAAATTAAAAAAAGTATTATTAATGTGCTAAGGATATTATGGATAAAGTATAATGGCTAAAGTAAAATTATGCAAGAGCAGAAGGGCATTGTAAAAAGAGAGATAGAAATCGTAAAAACCAGAAAGAAATGCTGGAGATAAAAACACTTGGGCTTAATAGTAGACTGGACACAGCTGATGAAAAGCTCTTTGAGCTAGAGGATGTGATATATTGTAGAACCCTGAAAAACAGAAAAGCAAAGAGAACAAAGACTGATAAAACAGAACAGAATATCCAAGGACTGTGGGACAACTGCAAAGGTGTAGCATATGCTGAGTGAGAATAACAGAAGACGAGAGAGAAAAATAAACAGAAAAAAATGTGTAAGAAACAATGACTGAATATTTCCTCAAATTAATGTTAGACACCAAAGCACAGATCCAGGAAGCTCTAAGAACACTGAACAGGATTAATGGCAGAAAAAATACACCTAGATATATAATTTTTAAACTACATAAAATAAAAGATAAAGAAAAAAAATACCAAAAGAAGATACATGAATCAACCCTGGCTGGTGTGGCTCAGTGGATTGAGCACTAGCCTGCAAACCACAGGGTCTCTGGTTCGATTTCCAGTCATGCCTGGGTTGCAGTCAGGTCCCTGGTGGGGGCCACGTGAGAGGCAAACCACACATTGATGTTTCTCTCCCTCTCTTTTTCTCTCCCTTCTCCTCTCTCTAAAAATAAATATTTTTTTTTAAAAGAAGACACATGAATCAAAAAGCTCCTTACCTATAGAAAAGCAAAGATAAGAATTATACATGACTTCTCCACAGAAACTATGAAAAGCAAGAAGAGAGTACAGCGAAATATTCAAAGTGCTAACAGAAAAAAAGAAAACACTAAACTAGAATTCTGTACCCTGCAACTTATCCTTCAAAGGTGAAGGAAAAATACTTTCTCAAAAATACAAATTTTGAGAAAATTTGTTGTTAATAGACCTACCTTACAAGAAATGTTAAAATAAGTTCCTTATAGAGAAGGAAAATAATATAAGTCACAAAGTTGAATCTTTGTAAAAAAAAAAAAAAAAAAGGAGAAGCATCAAAAAAATAATAAGTAAAGTAAAATCTTATTCTTAATTGTCTAGCACATAATAGTTTGTTTGAAAATTGTAGCAACAATGTATTAAATTATCTAAGCTTTTTATATGTTTTACATGTATTTTCTATCTATATTTATGTATTTATATAAATAAAATGATTGAAAGCATTATATTTATATAAATTTATTATAAATTTATAATATATATTTATTGTACATATTTATATATAATGATTATATATAACTTATAATATAAATATTATCTGTATTTATAATATACTAAATATGTTATTAACTATAATAAACTTATTTATATATTATATATAATTTATGATATAATAAATATTATGCATATTTATAATATAATAAATGCTATGTATTTATATAAACAAGGGAGGGGAGGAAAGAATTAGGATTATCCTGTAATTATAAAGTTATTACCCATGAAATGGTCTGGTATTATTTGAAAATGGACTTGGGTTAGCTATAAATGTATGTTGCAAACTGTAAATGGAGTGCAACTGATATGCTAAGAAAGAGAGAAAATGAAACCATAAAATTCTTAATTAAAATCACAAAAGACAGAGAAAAAGGAGACAAAAATAGGAACAAAGGACAACAAATAAAAAAATAATGAATATGATAGATGTTCATCCAACTGTATCAATACTTACTTTGAATGCTAGTGGACAACTTGTGTCATTTAAATAACAGATATTGTTAGTGGATTAAAAATATGACCCAACCATATGTTTTCTTTAAGAAACCCACTTTTAAATAAAAAGATAGAAACAGTATAGATTAAAGATAAATTGATGGAGAATATTTTATTATGTTAATATTAATCAAAAGAAAGCATGGGTAAGTAACTATATTAATTCTAAAAAGAGCCGTTGTTCTATTTTTTCTCCCCTTTATTCACCTCCACCCTGTATCCCCCCACACGCCATCATTCTCCCACCTTAGTTCATGTCTGTGGATCATACATATAAGTTCTTTGGCTTCTCCATTTCCCATACTATTCTCAAATTCCCCCTGTCTATTTTGTACCTACCATTTATGCTTCTTATTCCCTGTTTCTTTCCCCCCATTCTCCCCCTCCCCCTTCCCCTCCCTACTGATAACTCTCCATGTGATCTTTATTTCTATGAAGCTGTTCCTGTTCTAATTGTTTGTTTTTTTATGTTTTGTTTTGTTTTTTTTAGGTTCAGTTGTTGATAGTTGTGAATTTGTTGTCATTTTACTGTTTGTATTTTTTATCTTCTTTTTCTTAGTAAGTCCCTTTAACATTTCATATAATAAAGGTTTGGTGATGATGAACTCCTTTAACTTGACCTTATCTGGAAAGCATTTTATCTGCCCTTCCGTTCTAAATGATAGCTTTGCTGGATAGAGTAATCTTGGATGTAGGTCCTTGCCTCTGATGACTTTGAATACTTCTTTCCAGCCCCTTCTTCCCTGAAAGGTTTCTTTTGAGAAATCAGCTGAGAGTCTATTGGGAACTCCTTTGTAGGTAACTATGTCCTTTTCTCTTGCTACTTTTAAGATCCTCTCCTTATCTTTAATCTTGGGTAATGTAATTATGGTGTGCCTTGGTGTGTGCTTCATTGGGTTCAACTTCTTTGGAGCTGTCTGGGCTTCCTGGACTTCCTGGAAGTCTATTTCCTTTGCCAGATTAGGGAAGTTCTCCTTCATTATGTTTTAAAATAAGTTTCAATTTCTTGCTCTTTCTCTTCTCCTTCTGGCACCCCTATGATTTGCATGTTGGAACATTTAAAGTTGTCTCAGAGGTTCCTAAGCCTCTCCTCGGTTTTTTGAATTCTTATTTCTTCATTCTGTTCTGGTTGAATGTTTATTTCTTCCTTCTGCTCCAAATCATTGAGTCCCAGGTTACTTCCCTTCACTATTGGTTCCCTGTACATTTTTCTTTATATCACTTTGCATAGCCTTCAGGTTTTCCTCTATTTTGTGAGCATACTGATTACCAGTGTTTTGATCTCTGAATCTGATAGGTTGACAACTTCTTCATCACTTAGTTGTAGTTTTTTATGGAGCTCTGATCTGTTCTTTCATCTGGGTCATATTTCTTTGTCTCAGTGTACCTGTTATGTTGTAAAGGGCGGAGCCTTAGGTATTTATCAAGGCAAGGCAACCCAGGTGGCTGTATTGTGGTGCTGTCTGTGGGGGAGGGGTCTGAGAAGGAACAATGCCACTTGTTCCACTCTTGGCCAGCTTTCAGTCACTTCCCTAGCTTCCCACAAGCAAATTTGGCCCTTCTGGTGGTAATTCTTGGGTGGGTGGGTTCATGTACATTCTAGGGCCCTGTGGGTCTCTCAAATGAACTCTCCTGTGAGGCTGGGAGTTTCTCCTGCTACTACAACCCCCACAGGTTTTTTAAGTCAGAGATTTTGAGGCTTCATTTCCCTGCATTAGAACCCTTGGTTGTGTGGTCTGTCTCGCTCCTCAGTTGTTCCTCCCAGTTTATCCACATGCAAATGTGGGACCACCTTTTCCTCCAGCTGCCACTTTGCCTGGTCCTCCAGATGCTGCCTGGCCTCAAGTCTTCTCCACCTTGTGTGCTGTTTCCCCACCATGGATGACTTCTCCCCACCTTCTCCCACCTTCTCCACCATGGATGACTGTTTCTTCTTTAACTCCTTGGTTTTCAGACTTACATACAGTTCGATTTTCTGGCAGTTCTGGTTATGTTTTGTTTTTAAATTTGTTGTTGTTCCTTCTTTTGGTTGCGCAAGGAAGCAAAGTATATCTACCTATACCTCCATCTTGGCCAGAAGTTCTAATTTTAAACATACCAAACTTCAAAACAAGGAAAGTTATCATAAAAGAAGGTGTCATATAATGCTAAAGTGGTCAATTCTCCAAGAAGACATCATAATTCTTAATGTGTATTCACCTAACAACACTGTGTCAAACTATGTAACTCAAAAACTAATCTGCAAGGAGAAATATATGAAACCATTATCATAGTTAAAGACTTCAACACACCTGTATCAAAAATGGGCAGAACAAGAACAAAATTTGTAAGAGCATAGTTAAACTCAACAACATCAATCAACCTGATATAATAGACATCTGTAACGATTTCAATCTAACACTAGGAAAATATACATTTTTCTCAAGCTCACATGGAACATTCACTGTGATAGACTATGTTCTGGGCCATAAAACACACCTGAACAAAATGTAAAAGTATCGGAATCATACAATATCTTCTCTCACACAACAGTGGAATTAAACTATGAATCAGTAACAGAAATTTAACTAGAAAATCCTTCAATATGTGGAGATTAAACAACATACTTCTAAATGACACTGGGTCAAAAAAAGACATTTCAAGAGAAATGAAAACGATTTTATTTATTTTAATTGAATTTATTGGGGTGACATTAGTTAATAAAATTATATAGGCTTCAAGTGTACATTTCTATCATACAGAATCTGTATATTGTGTGTTCACCACCCTAAGTCTCCTTGCATCACCATTTATCCTTTTACCCTCTTCTATCTCCCCCAGTTCTCTTTCCCTCTTGTCTGTGTCTATTAGTATTTTTTCTTTGCTTAATTGAATGAAAACAATTTTAAACTAAATGAGGAAAAACACACTTAACAGAATTTGTGGGATATAGCAAAAAAAAAAAAAAATAGGGCTTGGTAGGAAATTTACAGCATTGAATGCATATTTAAACATAAGAGAGACCTTAAATCAACCATCTACATTTCCTACTATAAAAATAAGGGAAAAGAACAGAGCAAGTAAATAATAAGTATAATGTGTATTAGAGCAGAAATCAATTAAATTGAAAACAGAAATCGGTAGAGATAATCAATAAAACCAAAAACTGTTTCTTTGAAAAGATCAATAATATCAATAAGCCTCTAGCCAGGGTAACTAAGAAAAAAGAGAGAGAGATAAATAACTAATATCAGTAATGAAAGAGAGGACATCACTATTGACTCCATGAAAATTAAAAGAATGATAAACACTGTGAAAAACTGTGCTCATCAATTTGATTCCTTTGGTGAAAGGGAGCAATTCCTTGAAAAATACAATTTGCTGGACAATAAAAAGATCAGTGGCTATGGGAGAAGCAGGAAAGGAAAGATAAATAGGTCAAACACAGAGGGATTTTAAGGCCATGAAAATATTCTGTAGGATAATATAACAATGGATATATGTGATTATATATTTATCTAAACCCATTGAGTGTTTTCAACTCCAAGAATGAGCCCTAAATTAAATTATGGGCTTTGAGTGACTATAATGTATCAGTGCATGTTCATCCTTGGTAAATATATACATCATTATATTTCCCCCCACAACTATCTGTAATAGTGTCAACAATAAAAATAAATAAAAAATCTAATATTTGAATTAAAAATATACCATTCTAATGAGTAATACTCATATTGTGGTGCATATGCATGCATGGAGGCAGAGTGTATGTTGATGATCTCTCAATTTTGTTGTAAACCTAAATCTGCTCTGGAAACATAGTCACAGCCCTGACTGGTGTAGCTCAGTGGATTGAGCACGGGCTGCAAACCAAAGGGTCACTGGTTTGATTCCCAGTCAGGGCACATGCATGGGTTGCAGGCCAGGCCCCCAGTAGGGGCCACATGAGAGGCAACCATGCATTGATGTTTCTCTCCCTCTCTTTCTCCCTCCCTTCCCTTCTGTCTAAAAATAAATAAATAATACACATACATACATATAATATAATACAAATAATATACATACATATATACATTTCTTTCAACACACACACACAAATCTGTAGAGATGTGAGCTAAACAAAAATTAAAACTCTACGTCATATCTAGCCACCCAAACTTTGTTCTTTATTGTATGTACTTACTTTACCTTTAATTGCTTGGGTTAGGGACAAATGAAATAAAACAACACAAAAAAATGTAGTTCTCTTTTTTATTCTCCATTTTTTATACCAAAAACATTATGTCAGCAAATAACAGAAATTTATAATTATTAATCATTTACAAAACAGTGCCTATGTGATACAAATATTTTAATATAATACTTTAGCCTTCACAGATATATGAAGTATTTCCTGAAATCTTTAGCCCAACTTCTGTAGATTAAAGAAATTAGGCATTGAGAGTTCAAGTATATTGCCCAAGACAGTACCTCTAGTTAGTGGAAGAACTAAGATTTGAAGCTATGCACTCTGGGCACAGAGTCTGTGTCCCCCTGTTCCCTCCTGTTTTGCCTAAAGTATACCCTCCAATAGGGACCGTGCATGCAAAAAGAAGGTAAATGGAAACTGCGGAATTTAGAAATGGATATACTGATGAACTGTCAACAATGTTTAATAATTAAAGTGACAATAAGTGTATGTTTAACTGGAATAGTCCTTGGTTATTCCTCCCATCATTTTTAATAATCAACAGTGCCCATTTAATTCTCAAAATTTCCTACCTTGGAGAAATATATTACAAACTCATCTATGAATAATGCATTTGTAGTAGTAGAGGCAAGCTTACATTTCAGAATTATCAATAAAAATAACATGATGTTAAAATTAGGTTTACCACAGACCTTCTCTCTCCTATTCTTTGGGGGGAGAGTCAGACATGGTACCTTACATAAAATCAAAGTACTGTAAATAAAATATATAAAATAGCTGGGGTACCTTTGGGTGAAAAACCTTTGGGAAATAAGTAGAGATTTTTCATGCATATAGTTGATATAATTGATACATGCTAAACATATTCTGTCCACATATTTTCACAACAAGGAAAGCAGTCATTGATTTACCTTTTTATTTTTTAATTTAGAGATGTCTTTAGTAGCTGTGGATAAAAGTGATGTTTTTTATCATACCTCACTTTTAATAAAGTATGGAAAATACACAAAGCTAGAATAATAGATGGATTTCCAATTTAAGGAAAAGTACATTGTATAAATTAAATATTTTTACTATCATTATTCTCCAAAATTCCAAACCATATAATCCTTATTTAAGGTATGACATAGAAAACTTCAAATATCCTTTTTTGAAAGGACACATTGTAACATTATATAAGTGGACTATAACCACCACAAATCTATTATTTTCTCAACTGAACAGCTTTGCCAACCTCCAAAAATCTTAGAAAAACCTTTGGGAAATAATTTTACAAAGGATGAATTAAATAATAAAATATTATTAATTTTCTCATTAATGTGACACAGTGATTACAATTATTTATTTCTTCAAGAAATTCAACCCATCAATTTATTTAACTACCTTTATAGAGACCACTAAACAGTTCGCATAAAAATAATTTAAGCTTTTTTACATAAAATCAGTAAGCTAATAGCATAAAACAAGTAGCACACATAGACATGAAGAACAATATTTTCATAGATCCATACGTAATTGTGGCACGATTATGTTATAAAAATCAAGTATCAATGTACATAGTTTGCATTGGGTAATTTGTGCCGTCACTCAGACCTGGCTGAAAAAAAGTTTTGTATGTATGGGTTTCATAAATTTCCTGTTGTTTTTCATTTTTCCAGGCTTCGTTTTGTCTTTGGGGTAATGGTCTCTGCTTGTTACATAAGGTCGAGAGTGATGTTAATGAGTACATCTATCAGAACCCAGAACGCATCAGTCTTGTAATTCCTAGGACACAGGTTTAAAGTTGCCTCATAACAGAACATATAAGCGAAATCAGAAGAAGTGATATAGTATTTTGAAGTTGTAGATTAGCTGCTTAAATGCATTTTACTATATGTTGTTTCCAAATGAGAAAGAAAATCATGAATATTTCAATAGGTACCACATTCTCTTTTAATTCTCCAAAATCTATGCAGATTTCTAACAACATTCCAATTAATTGTAATGGTTGTTTGCACTCAAATTCAAAGCAATGCCAAAGAGAAAACTTAGAGGTCAATATTCAATAGTATTTTTATTAGAATACCATCAATAGAAAATTCCCATTTATTAGGCTTCTGTAGTTCATAGCCACTTTATTTCTAAATGTTTTTTCTTCCTAAAGATGACATTTCATTTCTAACTTACATCCAAAAGTAAAGATTTTCTTCTGAGATAAATGAATGTAATTGAAATGAGCATTTCAAAAAGTGACATCAGCTTTCTATATTTTCACTTAAGAAGACTCCCTTTTAAAATAAATAGTAGCTATATCTATTTTAAGCAAGTCATATCCCATACAATATATTTCTCTTTCAAAGTCTGGAAGTGTCTCAGTCAGCCTTATTTATCATCTATTGATTAAAAATAGAGCATAATTTCTTCCACCTTTCTGATTTATTTTGCCTTGTAACCGATATTAGACAAAATTGGGGGTAGAAGGAGTGTACAGATAAGTGAAAAACAGGGATTGCAAATACAAGAATGAGCAGAGTTTGAAACTAATCAAGAACTTTGGCAGCTGGTCATATGTACCCTAGAGGAGGTTCAAGAATTAGCTAGCATGTACCAGAAGGAATTAGGATAGCATTACCAGGATTGAATTTTGATGGTACTTTCTGAAGTATGTCTAAGCAGGAGGCACAGAACCTGAGACTAGTTAAACAAAAATTTATGGACTTGTGGTCATGTTCTCATATATGGAGTTTAACACCTCAGCAAAGACCCAGGGGTCAAGTTCACAGCTAAAGTGGCCCTTAGAAGCCTGGAGAACACAATTGTCCTCACCAAGCAAGTGGAAATAACTGAATTTCCCAAACACACAGTACAAGGTATGAAAACAGCTCAGAAAAGTGACCTTGCAGGAAGCAGGGTATTGTGTGAGATGAGACCTCCCACCAGAAAATTATGTTTTGCAAGAATAGCCAGAGAACATATTCATTTACCAAAGCCATCGGGAACACACCAGTGAAAGGAACACTGGTACCATTTTGTTCAGTGGTGGCTTTCTTCCATAGGACAGGGCTAACGGCAGGACAGGCGATCAGAGCTTAAATTTAAAGCAATAGAAAAGATGAGTCCTGAAGGCAATAGAGGAGAGGTGGGAGTTTTCAACTGCAGAAGCCAGGGTTCACAATTACTATATTGATGTGCGTATCATAAATATTTTTTAAAAGGGTTTCAAACCACAGAAAGTAAAAGAGATGGTTAAAAGAACATAGTGTCTTTAAAAGCAAAATAGTTGGGCAGAAAATTGATTCAAATGGAGATGGCTTTTCCTTTTCTTCTTATATTTCTTTTTTTAAGGTTTATTTTCTTCTCATTTCTGAGAGAGGGAAAAGGAGAGAAGAAGAGAGGTCAATCTGTTGACTCCAACACATGCCCTGACTGGGGAACAAACGTGCAACCAAAGCATGTGCCCTGATCAGGAATCGGATTGCAGACCTTTCGATTTGTGGAACAATGCTACCAGCAACAGCACATTGATTGACAAGGGCTCTTCTTATAGTTCTGGTCCTGTGTTTACATATCTTCTCCCTTTTCCTCTTCTTAAAAGTGCATTTATTATTTTACAACAAAAACGTCTTCAAAATTTTTTGAATAGTGAACTCTGTATGTGTACACACACATACATCATATATATGGCCATATCAGTGTTCTCTGCCAAACCGAGGTAGAACCCTAAGGTGTAAAGCAGAATCACCACAGTTCTTCCTTCACTTTTTGAATCCTAGCCTTCATTATTTGTTGTTTTTCTCTACTTCTTGGCACCCAATAACTTCTACTTGTATTCACTCAACTAATAGTTATTGAGTGTATATTATGTGCTAGTTTTACTAGAGATAATGAGTGAGATAAACAAAATTTTTGCCCAAACTTACATTCTCTGAGGGGGAGAGGGACGGTAGAGAAGTTGTTCTTTAAACTATCAGACAGTCATTGCTGTTCTGGAAAAAAAATAAAGCTGAGTAAGTGGGATGAGATGCCAGAAGTTGGTGGTGATTTGTAGCTTTTCTCACCATTACCTGTAGTTTTAACATGAATAACTTTCATCCTAGTCTGCAAAAAGTTAAAACTTGGCACTGATATCTTACACACTTTTGCATTAATTATAAGAGCAGTGAGAGCAGCAATGATTTAAACTATTTGATCTTTGTAATGAATGTATTCTGAGCACCCACCTCAAAATCAATGGTTCCTCTAAAGATGCAGGTTTTCATATGTCTGTAAAATGCTTTATAGCAAACATGCAAATAAGTCAACCAGCCATTCAGGCTCTAGGCTTGTGCTTTGAGTTCTATGAAGCGTTTAAACATTTCAAGGGTAAAGGGGCTGTCATCACCTGTAAAAGCTGGTGCTATAGGGTTTTTTGGCTCTGATGATAGCAAGATAACGATGGCTGCCACATTAATAATAATACGCTGAGAACCTCACACATCGTTAAATTCTGTCCTCACACAAATAGCTTAATTTAGGCAAAGCCAGTACCACACTGATCTTAGAAGTCTGTGATTCAGAGAAGAGAGAAATGGTCTCCAAATAACAGATATAACCAGTAGCTGTTTTTTTCTTCCTTTTCTCAACACCAGACAGCATGTGATCCGCTGTGCCTTGCCATTTGAACAATAGTTACTCTACCCCCGACGTCAGCCATTGTTGGCATTTTGCTGCTACTCTGAGGAAGGCATTTGGCAGCAATTTGAAAAATGACTGCGGGGTTATTTAGAAAACCTCATGTTCCGTAACATTTTTGTCATTCTGCCTTTTCCCAGTAACTGTGTAGAAGCACTAATGTGACAGCAAGCTACCTGACCTATGTATCCCGAGATTAATTAGCTTAGTCTGGGCCTCGTGGTATCATCTGCAAAATGAGCTAACTGGAAAAGAAGTGACAAAACTGTACTGATCATATAAATTTCAAAATGTTCCATTTTGATGGAATTTCACTTTGACAGATATTTCAAACTAATTTATTTTGTTTTTATTTAGGAAAACAAGAGTTTAATCTTGAAAAGATGGTAATTAGATAGTGGGACTAGATTAGGGATTTTGCTAATGCTATGGGATAAAAATATTATGTTGGAAAGTGCCATTCTTAAATCACTGGTAAGGTTATCACATAATAAGTTACAGTTGCTTGAAAGTTTTGGTTCAAATTGGATCAAAAGCATTCTGCTACAGCCACCTGCAATCAAGTCTATGCTAGGTGATGAGAAAGCTAAAGAAAATAATACTGGAATAAAAAGCTCCCTTTAAATAAATACTATATGCTGGTCATTGTGGTCATATTGCTTATGCTCTAACCTAATATCAATGTAATTCTCAGTCATTTATTTATTCATATATTATCAAGGCACCAAAAGAGGCTATATTTGAGTGTCTAGCAAATAAATATGGTTATGTTTAAATAGCTTTGGATTTAAAGAAATCTGATTGGAACAAGAACAAGACTTCTAGTGAGTTAGTATAAGAAAAGGACAATTTCTGGTTTCCATCTCGCTCTTTCTGGTCGGTACTGTACTGAGAGCGCAGATTTTCAGCTAATAATATCTCTATTGAGTGATGCATGTTATATTTCTCTGGTGATGTCCAGATACTTGGCTCCTACAAATATATTAACAGCATCAATAGCAAGGGCAAGAATAAGTGGGAGAAAAAACTCTATAAACAGAATTAGTACAATGCGGACCACAAACCAGAATATGGAACCACATTCACTCAGTTTGCAAACCCTTTGCCTCCTTCTTCTGATTATGTCCGTCTCCTGCATATTAAACACACCTGGTATTCCACAGAGTATTTTGCTAAGTGTTCAGGCAGAAATCATTGATTAGAGTGCTATAGTTGTATGAGCTACAATTGATTATTTTTCCTGAATAAAGGTCTAGAAGATATCAAATATGCATGGATCCTTTACATTGTTTCTGATTTTGGTAGTGTCCTCTGATAAATTGAAATCTGAGAAAACAGTTCTTCATGGTGCAATGGAATGGGAAAGGAATTAGTAAGCTTTCCTAGTTCTGTGAGTTAACATTCTACCCATAGCATTTCAACAAGAAATCCCAATACCAGACATTCAAAAGGAACTAAAAACAAGCAATGAAACAGAGTTGCTAGCATGTTTATTTCTTCTGAGACCCGAGCTAACAATAAGTAGATGATGAAACACAAGAACAATGTGGAAATATTCCCAGTGTTCTAATAGGGTTCAGTACTCATTTCTTCTTGCCCACACAAATATATCGTTCTAGAAATGCTTCTCTCTTCTTCCAGCATATTTTATGTTTTCTTCTTTAATGATTCAATACTATCAGCAAACTCTTTCAATTCAAAACCACTTTTGACATGACTTTCGCCTCAAGTTTCTACCTGTTACTCTGCTGCCCTTTATAGGAAAACTGTGTGTCTACAGTGACGTGCCTATCTTCCATTAACCCTCTCTAATTAGACTGTCACCCCAACTTGACCCTATAACTCTTCTGTCAAAGTAACCAAGCACCTTTATGTTATTAAATCTAATATCAAACCTCAGTCATAATCTTAATTAATGTAGAGTTTCTGGAACATTCAGAAGCTGTCCCTTAGGAGTCAAGAAAGAACTGCTCTACTGCCACAGTGCTGTCGTTCCTTGATCTTTACCCTTCGTTAAAGCTAATAAACTTGTGCTGTCTGAAGGCTATTGTACTTGTTGAGTTTGATTATCAATCAGAGCCCAAGACCACTGCCACTTAATCATCTGTAGACATTGAAGATTAGTGTTATGAATAGGATTGCTTTCAGATCTACAACTCAATATGGCACGGTCCCTTTGTGCTTAGGCAAAGAACAGAAAAGAAAAACCTGAGATTTGATGCCAGGTGGTTGCTGGTCTGCTTTCAGCACCAGCAGCAAAACCTTTTGTGGCAGAGGGTTGTTTGTTTATTTGTTATTATTAATGTATGAAAAGTTTTGACTTCTGTTTAATTGGCCAAATAAATTCATAAGGAAAGGCAAGTGGAGAGGAAAAGAGTGAGAAGGACTATTACTTTGTTACTGCTTAATTTTTTAGTGTAAGTAAAATTTTGAAAACATAAAAGAAGAAAGAGTTATATTAAGTAAAACAGTGATAACAGAAAAGTAAAATTGCACAACAATTGTTCTCTTGGGAATTGGAAAATACAGTGTTCAGTTACAATTCTATTAACATATTGTCATTGAGGCACGAGAGAGGTAACCATGGAAGCTTATGAATATAGTTCAAAACAGTGTG
This sequence comes from Micronycteris hirsuta, assembly GCA_004026765.1. Taxonomy (NCBI): domain Eukaryota; kingdom Metazoa; phylum Chordata; class Mammalia; order Chiroptera; family Phyllostomidae; genus Micronycteris; species Micronycteris hirsuta. The sequence continues at coordinate 52,069 of PVJI01009342.1, forward strand.
TCAATTTGCTTGAAAATATAAGGAACTGCCTGATGAATCTTGGCTATCTTAGATTAGTTAAATAAATGATCAGGAGACTAACAATTTCATGGTAGATGTGATTAAACATAATGGTGTTTTCAAGTTGAGTTCCAGAAGTATTCACCACATAGAAAATCCCCCAGAATTTAAAGGTAATTTAAATTCTTCTGCATTTGGACTGAGTGAAAGCATGAATAAAATATATGTTGAAAACAATTACTGCTTGAATCTCTTACCTTTTCAAAACAATAGAACATCCTCTGGAGCCCTTAAAATAAAGCCCTTGCAAGTTGTAGAAGCAAATAGATTGGTTTTATCATGACAAGCCAAGAGGCAACTTCAGCTCCCTTATTTCAACCTCATGTTCAGAGAATTATAGATCATTGAGGAAATGACAACCTGCTACCCCATGTGCCAAGTATTTGCTTTAATAATGAGAAAAAGGATTGAAGCATTCAAAGGAAGAAAGATGGCCAACAGAAAAACAAGAGTGATAGTATAAGAAATAAAAATGGCTTAGTTGAGTCAATTGTTCACAGAGTAATTTAAAAACAAGATGAAAATTAGCTCTGGCTGGTGTAGATCAGTGGATTGAGCATGGGCTGGGAACCAAAGGATTCTAGTTTGATTCCCAGTCAGGGCACATGCCTGGGTTGCAGGCCAGGTCCCCAGTGAGGGACATGTGAGAGGCAACCATACATTGCTGTTTCTCTCCCTCTCTTCCTTCCCTTCCCCTCTCTCTAAAAATAAATTTTAAAAATCTTTAAAATAAAAATAAATAAATAAATATAAATAAAAACAGGATGAAAATCAGAATGAGGATATTAGTAGTGTTACCCTTAAATAGTGTGATACATAATCACCAGCTCAAGTGTGATAATGTACCCTGGCTCAGGTGGCTGCAAATCCTTTTCACTTATCCTATATTAATTACATTTAAATCCAATGATGCTTGGAGGATCCAAGATGGCAGAGGACTAAGTGGAAGCTACACTAACCTCCTCACAGCACCACTCTGGAATTGAAAGTAAATTGTAGAGAAAGCTTCTCAAATAATCACCTGAAAACTAGCTAGAGAGAAGCCTTAAAACCAAAGACAGACAGAAGAAACCACTTCACCACAAGGAGACTGGTAGGGAGTGCTGAGGAGGTGGGAGAGGGCTGGCTGGGCTCCCACGGGTGGCAGCTGAAGTTCTAGAGGGATATTTCAGTGGCCAGGTGGGTTACCCCTAAGAAGTGTGGGGTCTAAATCCCAAGCTGAGCTCCCCAGCCTACAGCATCAGAGCCTAAAAGGAACCCAGATAATATCCATCTGTGAAAAGCAGCAGATTTCCTGTCTGCCAGGGAGAGACAGCTGGAATTTCAGCTGTCTTAAAGGGCCAATGCACGAAATTTCATTTGTAGCCACTTGGGCTCTAGAAGAGGGAGGACAGAGTGGACTAGTGATGCTTGAGGATAGTTTGGGTTTTGTGGCTCTGGGAAGAGAACTGAAGAAACAGCCACCAGGATCCCTGTGCTGAGTCATTGCCCATGCTGCAGAAGCCATCTTTCTCAGGCAGAGCACTCCTCTCCAAGTGGCATCAACCTGAGAGGAAGCAGTAGCCCTGCCCATAGGAATTACTCTGCTCCCACCCTGTGGTGCTTAAGCTGATTACAGCTTGATTAGTTTAACAACCAATCAGTCTAGTGGCTGATTAGTTTAAAAATTAAGGTGGAAAATACAGAGAAGCAGCCAAAATGGGAAAACAAAAAAACAGACCCCAAAGAAACAAGAGAATTCTCCAGAAGAACTAGATGAAATGGAGACAAGCAATTTATTAGAGAGTTTAGAGTAACGATAATAAAGATACTCAACAGCATGAAAAAAGACATAGAAATCATAAAAAAGAACGAGTCAAAAATAAAGAGTGCAACATATGAAACAAATACTACACTAGAAGGAATAAGCAGTGGGTTAGATGAAGTGACATATGGAATCAGTGATTGGGAAGACAAGGTAGGAAAAAAAACACCAAGGCAGGGAAGCAAAAAGAAAAATGAATTAAAATATATGAGGAGAGCTTAAGAAGCATCTTGGACAACATGAATCATAACAACATCCACACCATGGGAATACCAGAAGAAGAAGACAGTGAGCAAGGGATTGAGAACCTATTTGAAGAAATAATGACAAAAGTACCCTAATCTGGTGAAGAGAAAAGTCACACAAGTCCAGGAAGCTCAGAGAGTCCAACACAAGTTGAACTGAAAAAGGCCCACACCAAGAAACATCATAATTAAATGACAAGGAAAGAATCCTAAAAGCTGCAAAAGAAAAGCAGGTAGTTAACTTCAAGGGAGCAGCAATTAGACTGTCATCTGATTACTCAGCAGAAACATTTCAGGCCAGAAGGGAGTGGTGTGAAATATTCAAGATGATGAAAAGCAAGGACCTACAACCAAGGCTACTTTACCCAGCAGGGTTATCATTTAAAATTAAAGGATAAATAAGGAGCTTCCCAGACAAGAAGAACCTAAGGGAGTTTGTTAACACCAAACCAGTACTGAAACAAATGTTAAAGGGCTTGCTTTAAGAAGAAGAAGAAAAAGAGAAAAGAAAAACAAAACAGAGGAAAACAGTATAATGATAAAATGGCACTACATACATATCTAACAATAATCACCTTAAATGTAAAGGGCTTAAATGCTCCAACCAAAATACAGAGGGTAGCTGAATGGATAAGAAAATAAGACCCATAAATAGGCTGCCTCCAAGACACCCATGACAGATTGAAAGATACACACAGACTGAAAGTAAAGGGATAAGGAAAGATACTTCATGCAAATGGAAAAGGAAAAAAGCTGGGGTAGCAGTGCTTATATCTGACAAAATAGACTTTAAAACCAAAGCTATAGTAAGAGATAAAGAAGGACACTACATGATGATAAAAGGAACAATCCAATAAGAGGATATAACCCTAGTAAACCTTTACACGCCCAACATGGAGAACTTAATATGTAAAGAAAGAAGGGAGAGATAAATACAAATACAGTCATAATTGAGAATTTTAAAACTCCATTGACTACAATGGATACATATTCCAGACAGAAAATCAACAAGGAGACAGTGGCCTTAAACAACACACTAGATCAAATGGATTTAATTGATAACCTCAGAGCATTTCACCCCAAAGCAGCAGAATAGACATACTTTTCGAGTGCATATGGAATGTGTTCTAGGGTAGAGCACATGTTAGGGAACAAAACAAGTCTCAACAAATTTAAGAAGACTGAAATCATATCAAGAATCTTCTTTGACCACAATGCTATGAAACTAGAAATAAATCACAAGAAGAACACTGAAAAACATGCAAAGACATGGAAGCTAGATAATATGTCATTAAACAATGAATGGGTCAACAATGAGAACAAGGAAGAAATCAAAAGATGCCTTGAAACACATGAAAATGAGGACACAACAATCCAAAATCTGTGGGGTATTGGGAAAGCAATTGTAAGAGGGAAATTAATAGCATTACAGGCCTATCTCCAGAAATAAGAAAAAGCTCAAATAAACAATCTATGCTTAACATCATGCTTAAAGAAACTTGAAAAATAACAATAAACAAAGCCCAGAGGGAGTAGAATGAAGGAAATAATAAAGATCAGAGCAGAAATAAACAAAATAGAGCCTAAAAAAATGATACAAAAGGTCAATGAATCCAAGAGCTGGTTCTTTGAAAAGATAAACAAGATTGACAAACCTTTAACCAGACTCATTAAGAAATAAGAGAAAGGAACCAAATGAATAAAATCAGAAGTGAAAGAGGAGAGATAACAACTGACACCAAAGAAATACAAAGGATTTTAAGAAAACATTTGAACAACTATATGCCAACAGACTGGACAACCTGGATGAAATGGATAGATTCCTAGAAACATGCAATCTTCCAAAACTATATCAGGAAGAATCAGAGAACCTGAATAGACAGATTACACCTAGTGAAATTGAAGCAGTAATAAAAAAAACTCCCAGCAAACAAAAGCCCTGGATCAGATGGCTTCACAGGTGAATTCTACCAAATGTTCCAAGAACGTTACCTCTCCTTCTCAAACTATTTCATAAAATTCAAGAGGAGTGAAGGCTCCCAAATTATATGAGGCTAGCATTATCCTAATTCCAAAGTGAGATAAAGGCACTACAAAGAAAGAAAATTATAGACCAATATCCCTGATTAACAAGATGCTAAAATCCTCAATGAAATACTAGCAAACCAAATACAGCAATGCAGTGAAAAGATCATACAACATGACTAAATGGGATTTATTCTGGTAATGCAAGATACCAATCTTGCAAATCATTAACATGATATCAACATTCACAAATCAATAAATATGATCCACCACATGAACAAAATGAAGGAATAAAACACATGATCATATCAATAGATGCAGGAAAAAGCATTTGATAAAATCCAGCACCCATTTATGATAAAAACTCTCAGCAAAGTGGGAATACAGGGAATATACTTAAACATAATAAAGGCCACATATGACAAATCCACTGCTAGCATCACATTCAATGGCAAGAACTACAAGTGTTTTCGTTAAAATCTGTAATAAGGCAGGGATGTCTGCTTTCACCTCTCTTATTCAACATAACACTGGAAGTCTTAGCCACAGCAATCAGACAACGAGCAGAAATAAAAGGCATTCTAATTGAAAAAGGAAGAAGTACAACTGTTTATTTGCAGATGACTAGATACTGTACATAGAAAACCACAAAGATTCCAATAAGAATCTACTAGAACTGATAAATGAATTCAGCAAAGTAGCAGGATACAATGTTAATATCCAGAAATCAGTTGCATTTTTATATACTGATCATGAACTAAGAAAGGGAAATTAAGAAAATAATTCCATTTATAATTGCTTCAAAAAGAATAAAATATCTAGTAGTAAACCTAACCAGTGGTGTAAAAGACCTGCACATGGAAATGATAAGACACTGAAGAAAAATTGAAGAAGATACAAATAAATAGAGGCATACATAAATACTTCATGGATAGGAAGAATTAACACCATTAAACTGTCCATAATACCCAAAGCAATCTATAGATTCAACACAATTCCTATCAAGATTCCAATGACATATTTCGCAGAAGTAGAACAAATATTTCAAAAATTTATATGGAAACACAGTAGGTCTCACATAGCAACAGCGATCCTGAAAAAGAAGAACAAAGTTGGAAGTATCATGCTATGTAATATCTAACTATAGTGTAAGTTCATAGTAATCAAAACAGCATGGTAGTGACATTAAAACAGATACATAGATCAGTGAAACAGAATAGAGAGCCCAGAAATAAACCCATACCTTTGTCAATTAACATTCTACAAAAGAAGCAAGCACATACAATGGGATAAAGATAGATTATTCAATAAATGGTGTTGGGAAAATTGGACAGATATGTGCACAAAAATGAAACTAGACCACCATCTTACATGGCTTTATTGAGCTATAATTGACCATACAATTTGCTCAAACCCTTTTGTAATTAATATTAAGCAGTACCAAGTTTCAGGATTTAAGGCTTAATTCTACTCTATATTGAATTACATAAATGAATTTCCCACTACTCATCTTCCACTTGGATATTATATATTTTTACATTCCTTAGATTTCAAAATCTGAAAATATTTTCCCTTAAATAAATCTCTTATATGCAATATGGCTTTTATTTTCCTTCTTAATTCATGAGACAGTCTCTTTCTTTAAGTAAATGATTCTAATATGCTTATATTTGGTATCTCCCTGTGAGAATTTCATTTATAGTTACTTTTCAATTTTTCAGCTATGTAATTCACTATAAAAATATCTCCCTAATTCCAAACTTTTTCTTTATTCTCCCATCCTAATAAATATGGCCAGAAAATTAGAATGCTTTATATAACCACAGAAAAACATATATATTTTTATGGTTTTCTAGAATTTTAGTCTCATCATTTTAAACTACAAAGTTATTTTAAATACACACCAGTTACCAATGGTTTCTGGTTTTCTTTCTTTTTTTCCCTCACAATTCTCAATCATCTTTAAGACAAGGAACATTCTTTTAAATTTTAATTTATTGCATTTCAGTATTGTTTCAATAAAACAGATAAAGCATCTTAGAAGTCCACAAATTGAATAGCTTTTCTATTTAATCTATACATACTGACTCTTCATCAAATTTTTGAAAGTCAGAGAATTCATCAGTAAGACAGACCTGAGCTACATTGATGATATAACTGCTTATTATATTGTCTGTTTTGAGGTTTTGTTTTGTTTTTTGTTTTTCAGTTTTGGAAACTTCTGTGACGTATCCTCAAGCTCAGAGATCCTCTCTCGGCGGGGTCCAGTCTACTAGCAAGCCAACCTAAGACATTTCCATTTATGTTACAGTGTGTTTTATCTGTAGCATTTCTCTTATTTCTTTTCTCTGTTTACATTGCACTTTGATGCTCACATGCTATTTATTTTAACCGTTAGAGAGCTTAGCACAATAATCATAACTGGTTTAATTCCTGGTCTGATAATTCCAACATCTCTGTCATGTCTGGTTCTGGTGCTTGCTTGGTCTCTTCAAATTGAGTTTTTTACCTTTTGGTATGACTTGTGATTTTTCTTATAACTATAAAAAAATGGAAGAAACCAAAATATGTGAGGTACAGGCTAAAAGGAATAGCTGTAAATAGGTCTTTAGTGATGTGGTGGCGAGGTGTGGGGGGAAGGGAAGCATTCTATAGTCCTATGATTAACTCATACTCAGACTTTTAGTCTTTTAGTTAGCCTATGCCTCTGGGCTGTGAACTCCACAAGCATTTCTCAGTTGTTTCCTTCCCCCTTAGGTGGGACGGGGATGGCTGTACTTGGCTATAGTTGGGTATGTATCTCCCTTCTCCCATGTGGAAAGTCAGTGCTGGCTAGAGTTGGGTCTTTTCCTTCCTCCAGGTCAGCTGTTTACAATGCCCCAGCAGCTTAGGCTCTGGTTAACTAGTTTCCCCTGAAGTCAGGCCTTGTTTAGAACAACAGCGTACTTTAGTTTTTTTTTTTTTTTTCTCTCTTCTTCCTTTTTCCTTCCTTCCTTCCTTCCTTCCTTCCTTCCTTCCTTCCTTCCTTCCTTCCTTCCTTCCTTCCTTTCGTTTTCTTTCTTTTTTCCTTCCTTTCTTTCTTTTACATTATATAGTGTTTTTTATTATGGAAATTTTTGAACATTCACTAAAGTATTAGGAATAATAGTATAATGAGCTGTGATGTACTGAGCATTCATCCTCAATAATTAGCAACATTTGCCAAACTCTTGGTTCCTTTGCCCCACCCCCTGTCAGACCCACTTGGAGATTTCTCTCCAGTATATATGTGGGAATCTGGTTGCGCTCCCGGAGGCAAATCCTGTGGGGCCTTTTTCTGACTGAGACCCCTGGAGTTTTTAACTCACTGAGTTATCTGTACTGAGCCTCCAGCAATTCATGTATTCAGTTCAAGTTTTCCGATGCTGGCTCTGGTTCTGCAGCAGTTTCTGCCGGAGAGTCCAGTAAGGTACGCCCTGACTCCCTGGGATAATTCACTTCTTTCTCATCTCGAGAGCAGTGGTCTGTCTGCCCGGCGTCCTTCCCTCTCTTATGGATCCAAGAACAGTTGTTAAGTTTTTAGTCTGTTTAGCTTTTTAATTTATTTTTAGGACAGTGTGGGGATTTCCAGGCATCTTAACATGCAGAAATAGAACTAAAAATTATTTCTAATAATATACTGTTTTTTAGAATAGTTTTGGGTGGAGAAAAATGAAGCAGAAACTAGAGTTCCTATCTACCCTCTTCCCCACAGTTCCCCTCTTTAGTTCCCCATTAATAGCTTTCATTAGTTTGATACATTTCTTAAAATCGATGAATCATTATCAATGTTATTTTCTAATGTACGTATGTGGTTCACAATGGGGTTTACTCCTTGTGTTATACAGTATTATAAGTTTTGACAAGTGAGTATGTCATGTATATACCCCTACACCATCACACAGAATAGTTTCACTGCCCTACGATGCCCTGTGCTCTACCTGTTCATCTCTTACCCTTTGCCCACCCCTGATTCCCACAACCACCACTAGATTGTCTTTTTCAGAATGTCATTTTGTGTAGTCTTTTCAAACCAGCTTATTTTGCTTAGTAATAAGCATTTAGGGTTCTTCCACTTATTTTTCTTGTGGCTTGGTGGTTTATTTTTTTATTGATGAATAATAATCCATTGTCTGGGTATATCAAAATTTGTTCATCCATTTACCTATTGAAGGATATTTTGTTTGCTTCCAATATTTTACAATGATAAATAAGCTGTATTAAATGGATGTACAGGTTTTATTGTGAACATAAGTTTTCAGCTCATTTGAGTAAATACTTAGAAGTATAATTGATGGATCATATGATAAGAGTATGTTTAGCCTTGTAATAAACTGCCAGATTGTCTTCCAAGTGGAAGTGGCTGTCCTATTTTGCATTTCTGCCAAATTTAATTCTGCTGTGCCATATTCCAACCAACATTTGCTGTCAGTGTTTTGGGGTTTAGTCATTCTAGATATGAGGTGCTATCTCATTCTTTTAATTTATAATTCCCTGATGTCAGGTTGAACAGCTTCTCATATGTTTTATTTGCCATGCATATTATTTCTCCCCTCTCGTTCTGTGTACCTTTTATGTGCTTGCTCTTCTGGCTGTATTAGCAAAGGCTACTAGCACAATGTTTAGTAGAAGTAGTGAATGAGGACATCCTTGCATTAATGGTGGGGCGAAAGTACAGGCATCCCTCGTTTTAATGTGCTTAGCTTTGTTGTGCTTCGCAGATGTTGCCGTTTTTACCAATTAAAGACAAGACCCTCCCTGAACAAAAAGATTATGACTTGCTTTATTGCAGAGATCTGGAACCAAACCAGCAATTTCTCTGTGATACGCCTGTGACTAGTTTCTCACCATTTAGTATGACATTAGCTACAGGGTGTTTTGTAGATTTTTTTTTTTTTTATCAAGCTGAGAAAATTCCCCTCTATTACAACTATTGGATTTTTTCAAATACCTTTTCTGCATCTGTTGATATGATGATATGATTTTTCTTATTTAGCATGTTATATTATTAATTATATTAATTGATTTTGCACTGTAGTAATAAATAGCCTTGCATTCCTGGAGTCAATCCCACTTGTTCATGGCAAGTAATTATTTTCATTCATGGTTGGATTTTATTTACTAATATTTTATTGGAGGCTTTTTGTATCTGTTGTTATGAAAGATACTGATTTGTAGTTTTCTTTCTCTTTTTGCTTTTGTCATGTTATCTTCTAGTTTTGGTATTCAGGTAATGGCCTCTTAGAATGAGTCAGGGAGTGTTTTCAATGCTACTAGTTTTAGAACTAATCGTAGAGAATTGGTATTATTTTCCTTAAATATTTGGTACAATTCACTTGTGATACTATCTACGACTGATACTTTCTGTTTTAGAAGGTTAATTATTGCTTTAATTATTTTTAATAGATAAAGGCCTATTCGGATTATCTATATTTCTTTGTGTGAATTTCCTTAGATTACCCCTTTCATGAAATGTCTGTTTCATATAAGTTATCAAATTTGTGGGCAGGGAGTTATTTATATAATATTATTTAATTAACATTTTAATGTCCATTGGATGAGTAGTGATGGAAACTCTTTAACTTCTGATATTTACAATGTGTTTTTTTCTCTTATAATGTTTTTCTTTGTTAGCTTGACTAGAAGCTAATGAATTGTATTGTTAGAAGTAACTGAGAAAGTGGTAACCAATATTTTTCTTTGGCAAAATAAAGCTGTCAGCTGGGTTGAAGTAGGTATGGAAAATATACCTAGTAAACTTGCTTTGGGAGAAGTTCAGAAACAGATCGTTACTATTACAAGTTGCTTGCTATTAATTTCATGTCATTAATGACTACAAGAAAGAGTTTAATTTAAAAAGAAGCAGAATGTTTGCCACTAGGGACTCACTGGAAGAAACAACATAGATATTCTAGAACTTTCAGTTTGGAGAGTCCCTATTTTTTTTTTTAATTAATAAGTTTGAGAATTTAAATAACAGCTACTCAAAATATCTTCTTGGGGCAAAGAAAACATTAAATTAAATGAGGCAAGTTTATACAGTTCATTGGTAAGGTATCTGAATGGATTAATGTACTCCCAGAGAATATTTTTATTTGTAGATTATGATTCAAATTTTGTATAAACCAGTCAAAACTAACAGGACTCAGAATTATTGATTGAACTATCTGAACTACAGCCATCTATCATACCTCACATAACGTGAGTTAAAAATGTTATTTTTGTAAGCCACTGAGATATTGTGGTTGGTTTTACCACAGAAGAGAAGTTACGTAGTGCAGGGAGGGATACAGGGAATCATTAAAATTATTTCTCTACCAAAAACTCTAACGTCCTTAATATTTTACTTGTTTTGTAGCTCTTATTCAAAAAAGTTTTCACGTTTGTGGCCTCTGGTCTTTATAATAATGTTGTGAGTTAGTATATGTCCTCTAAGTTATGCAATACAAAAAAACAGGTTTGGAAAGGTGACTTTCTAGTACCTGGGAAAGGTAAGAAAAGAACTTAGATCTTTTGATATCACTGTTAGTATTTTCTATTACATTAACTTGTTTGAAAATTTATTAAGCATCTACTATGTGAATTTCCCTGGTACATATTAATAGCCATTTAAATGACAATGCAAGAAATTAAAAAAATAACAATAGCACTCTTCAAAGAGATAAGGCAATATTAACATTCTTCATTGGTTTGAGAGAGCAGTGAATAATTCAGGAACCAGAGTATATGTGGTTGTAAAAAGTACATACACCAACTCGATTCTTATAAAATATCAGCTGCATCTGGCTTCCTGATATGTGCCATAAGGGACATTTAAAATATAAAATACTAACATTTCTATCTGCTCTGTACCAGACATGCTAATACTCGATTTCATTTTCATTTGTTTTCATCTCCAGCATTTACATGTAGCTGGTATCCTATGTAGATTAAAATCTCTTTGAGGACAGAATCTTTACTGTTTCCTACTTTAATCATTATTTTCTACCATGGATTTAAGATCAAATAAACATTTAAATTTTTAAATTTATTTTTGTATTTACAGTTTATATTTAATATTATTCTGTTTTTAAGTTCAGATGCATAGCATAGTAGTTAGACAATGATACACTTTACCAAATGTCCCCCTGATATTTCTATGTCCTACCTGGCACTGTTATTACAATGTTATTGACCATATATTCTGACATGTGCTACCAACAACCATTACCTTTCTTGCCAAAATTATTTTTTTTTACTGTTGTTACAATGGTACTAATCTATACCAAGGCTAACCTTAAATTATATTTATCTTGTGCATATGCACCTTTCTCCTGAGCAGAAAATGTAGATGCAAATTCTTATGTCCCGTGTTGACTTTTTCAGAGACTAAGCATCATTATGCAGTAAGTCTTTATGTAGTCAACAGGTTCTGTGGCTTTAAACAAAATGATGTATAGCTAAACCAATTTTACCATAGGCTAGTAGGAATAAATAAGAGTTAATTTCCTAGGGTACCTCATCAGCTTATAACAAACCCGTGTGAAACAAATACTTATCTGAGGACCTAGTGTATATGATATGTAATATGTATATGTCTGTTAAACAAACAAAAACAAACATTTTGGAACTCAGGGTTTTTATGTTATAGAATGCTACTTGTTAAAAACTCGTATACAGTTATGATTGTTAATAAAACTTTTAAAATTCATTAATTATGTGAAAAGGAAATAATTTTTACACTGCTTTACATTTATGAAATTTAATTTCATGGCTAAGCAAAAAGTTCAAAACTGTTGATGAAGAAATGTTGTCAGTCTAATGAATGTCAGGTTTTAGAAATGCTTAGTCTGTGCTGTGAATATTGATATTTCTGGTTAAGAATAACATAATTAATGGTTGGCAGAATTTAAGAGGCAATGTATTACCTATTTGCCTCATGAAATGTTTATCCTTAGTCAAAACTTGCACATAAATTTTCAGTGATTGCCCGTTACCACTTGAATTCATTTACAAATTACTGTACATCAATTGCCGCACTCTGAAAGGAGGTGATGCGCCTCTCCGTTTTCCAAAAGGCAGTAATTCACTCGATGGTGGTCGTGTCCTCGGAGTTTGCTTAATGAATCTCAGAAATGGTTATGTCTTCAACTGCAGAATTAGACATCTGTACATATAAATATCAAGTCAATATTCATTCCGAATTCTTCTCTAGAATACGTAATGGAATTGTGTGCATATAAACAGGTTTTCACACTTGAGGTTAACATTATTGCTTTAACTTATAAAGTTATACTGAACTCTGTTCAAGGATTTTTTTTCTTGGCTCCCATAAACTTCTTCAGTGTTTTCTTAAACCACTATGATTTCCAAATACTCCTTATATCTCAGCTTTTTCTATTTGTCATATTTTTCTCTTTTTCTAAAAGAATCTTATTCTACTGAACCTAGAATTTAGGAATGACTAATTTTTCTTTAACTTATATTTTAATTAAATTCAAAAGTCATATGTTGAGGTAGGACTGTGCTCAGCTCTGGTGAATAACATAGCAGTGCCCTGTGAGAATCTGTCTTGGGAGTGGAGAAAGGAATGAGAGGGGAGACATGGAAATAATTTTTTATTGCAGTAATGGTGTAACAGAGTTAGGAAAACATTTGCTTTCTGTGAATAAAGGATGGGACTACTAACTCTGCAGAAGTACGTCTTTATATTCATGTGCTACTGATAGTCATCTGATTGTATATACAGAGCTAAAATCTGAGAAGCTATCTATGTAACATCTCCTAGTTTACTTTCATTGCAATTTATTTCCTTAATTTCTCTCTTCAAGCATTATGGAATTTTAGCTATGTAATTTGACTTAAGCAATTTTACTAAGAGTACAACATACATTATTTAATAGATGGGTTAAGGACTGTATTTATATTTCTTTTTTTTTTTTTTGAGGACAGGAATCTGAAATTACCTAATGTCAGCTGTTTTGAAAGTTCAGAGGAATAAATACTTACAGATGAATTAGAAACTATCACATACACACCGTAGTTTCCTATAACTAAAGGAGGCACACTGAACTCTGAGATCAGCGGGCAAATTTAGTTTTGGAAAACATTAGGTAATATTGCCAGGGATGTGCTTTGAATTATGTTTTCTTATGTTGTTATTACTCAATCTTCTTAATATTACCATAAAAAATCAGCCTGGTTCCCAGTTTTGTTTCTTCACTATTAAAATCTTATTTTGTGAAGTGTACTACATGTGTAGTGAGTTGCACAGATTTTTGGTGTCGAGTTGAATAGGTTTTGACAATGGATTCAGTCAATGGAACACACACAACTTGCACATAACATGGAACATTGCAATTGCTCAAAGTTTTCTCCCGCCATTTCCCAGTTCATTCTTTCCTACCCGGAGAAGCAATCTAATGTGATTTCTATCACTATGATGTAGTTTTTATTTATTTTTTGTCCTTTCTAGAACTTCACATTAAGAGAATCATAGAGTATGTATTTTTTGTGATTGGACTATTTCTCGGCTCAATGTTTTTGGGTTTATCCATGTATTTGCATGTATCACTAGTTAGCAATTTTAATTAATTTTTCAATTATATGAACATCATACATTTTATCCACTGGCCTGTTGATAGACGTCTGCGCTGTTTCCAGTTTGGGCTATTGTAAATAGATCTTCTATAAATACTACTACACAGGGGTTTTTGCAGATATATATATATATATTTTTCGTTGCACTGGAGTAGAAGTGGTGGGTCATAGGTTC